>CAUYQV010164808.1:0-60680 GCA_963574575.1 Galagoides demidoff
TTGATACAATGATTAACCGAATGATGTGAAAGTTATGTTAACCAGCTTGATGAAGGTGTTTCAAATTGTATATGAAACAGCACAATGTACCCCATGTTTGCATCAATGTACACAGAAATCAATTAATAAAAAAAAAAAGGATCATGACTATGTTTACAAAGGTGGATACTATTAGAGCACATTCTACAAAGTAAGAGAAATATTTTGTGTGAAACATTCATTGGAGAAATGGGTAGATCTATACATTTATATTATGATTGTGCAGTTTGGGTACTTCATAGTGGCACCCAGCCTTGGGTCATGGGAGATAATACAGCCGTCTTCACATATGCCAAGTCATGTGCTCCAGGGGCTGTGTCTGCAAGAGATGGCATCTTTTTCTAACTTTCCCACCCAGAGGTGTCACCCTCATCTATTTTTCAGAAAGTCATCATCAAAGCTTGCAGCGCCTCTGTATACACATATGTGTGCTGGATCACAGTGTAAAATATGTTTTCTATTATGGACCAATATGGACAAAGTATAAAGAAAACTTTTCTTTAAAAAGAAAAAAAAAATACAACCTCTCTATCTCATACCATCATGCCCTCTACATGAAGTTTTATTCGTTTTAAAACAATGAAGAAAAGAAGCCTATAAACCTCATCTCACTTATTTCAAAGATAGAGTTTATCAGTGCTGGATGTAGAAGGGGGATGAAGCAGATATGGGCAGAATTTAGAAGCAGTTGTCAAGCTCTGATCCCAGATACTGGACATAAAACTTACAAATTGTAAAAGTGTTCTCAGGACATGCATAATCTTCACCATTTGGAACTTAGGGATGTAGCCTAATTACTTTTTAGAGAAGTTCAATTGGAAAATACTTTTGTGAAGTATGTGCTTGGACTTTCCATAATACTACCACTGCTAATAAGAGTGGGGGTAATAATAATAAGAAGGATGGTGAATGGAGGCAGCTAATAGGTATTGAGTTCTGAGTATGTGGAAGGCACTATTCAATGTTTCTTGCATTTAATCCTCCTAACAACAAGATTTTGTTGTTTTCTTCATTTTTCATACAAAGCTATATGAGGCACAGAAAGAAGCTGATCACTTGCCAGAGTTTGGATAACTAGTGAGGGTGGGACCTGGGATATAAACCCAGCCATGGTGGCTAGAGGATCTACGTGTCAACCATTCTTCTTCCATGTTGTCTCTTAAAACTAATTATAAAGTTATTTGGGGCCCATGACAGCTGTGGAACTGGCAAATACTTTTCCAACTTTCTGAGCGAGATTTGTACAAAGTATTTTCCATTACATGGCAAGATTCTAAAGAATGTCATGAGTGATTGCGTGTCACACAATGGTTATTTCACTCTCTTACCATTAAAAATGCCATGAAGATAACAGGATGTGATTGTTAAATAATTAATAATTTCAGACTGCTCACCAAGCACAAAGTCAGGCATTGCCCTTGGGGGTGTGACATGATCACGTTCGCTACCTCCATGAAGTACAAGATTACACTGTCAATAGACTAAGTCTTTAAGAGGCCAAGGGAAAAGAATGCTTGAGACCTCATGATCTCATTTCCACACATATGCCAGCAAGTGATAAAAACCTGAGAAGTGAAATAGAGAACTATCTGTTGATAAAGAAATAAAATTGTCTCTAAATGCTATGTCTTTCAAAGTTTTCCAGGATACATCCCTGTGTCTGTAAAGACAGCCTTTCCTTCTTTAAAGACAGGGTCAGTCAAGGGCAGCCAGTCATTTATCTCTGAGGTGGCAGAAGTCTATAACTTAAGAACACCCCACTTGAAAATGACAGTCATCTGGAGGCCCCTTTTATGATATCTTCTTCTCTTAAGCTGATAATAGAACCGAACTTGGTAAGGGCCACTGCGTGCCATGAATCAAATTGTACTTCACAAAAGTCATTTCCTATTGATGTTGGTGGGCCTGTTCCTCATTTATATTGATCAGTGGACATTTGTTTGCTGAGATAAAACTAAAAGAGATTGCCTGGATGCCCTGTGACATTTTCAAAGAGGAAAATGCATTTTTCCCCCAGCATTCTGTGTATGACTGCATTTCAAAAAGAAGGAGTTACAAATCTACCTGAGAGATGTCTGGCATGGAATGACAAAGATAATATTTCTGGGTCACTTCCTGTCTCCCAAGGGTCATTTTTACAAAATTGGAGTATCATTTTTTAATTAAAATTGAAACTATCTATTTATTTGATTCAGTTAGGTTCTAGGATTTAGAAGTTTGTAACCAAACATAGGCACTTATCATACACAGAGAACAGATGTGTTCCAGAAAATCTTTCAAGCTGGGCAACTGCTGTACATGAAACAATCACTCATACTACATACTGAATTAAAAGTCCCAATTAATGTAGACCAATGTGGTGGCTCAGGCCAGTAGTTCTAGCACTCTAGAAGGCTGAAGTGGGTGGATTACTTGAGCTCAGGAGTTTGAGACCAACAAGAGCAGGAGGGAGACCCCCTCTCTACTAAAAAATAGAAAACAACTAGCTGGGTGTAGTGGTGGGAGCCTGTACTCCCAGCTACTTGGGAGGCTGAGACAAGAGGATGGCTTGAGCCCAAGAGTTTTAGGTTGCTGTGAACTGTGACACCATGGCATTCTACCCTGGATGACAGACTGAGATTTTGTCTCAAAAAAGAAAAAAGTCCTAATGTGTATTGTGTGTACACACACACACATAGGTAGTTATAGCTGCATCTTCTATACAGAAATATACAGTTCTAAATAGGTAGTAGATGTGTCAATGTGTCCCTTGAAGTTTAGTAAAAAAGCTGAATATTTATTTTAACAATGTCTTATTTACATTCAGCTCATAAAAATAAGTGGTCAAATATGTTTCATTCGAGGCATTGATATCTGTACAACTATTATATCACAACATTATTTGCATAAGTGGTTTATCAAAATCAAACATCTACTTTAATTAAAAAGCAGCTACTTTGAAAAAGAAGCTAAAAGTCATGGATTAATGCATTCAGAGATGGAGGCTCAAACCAAATGCCCATTAAGCAACAGTTACTATATTTTATCTTGACAATAAAATGTATAAGGGCATTGAGAAATTGACCTTTTGTGGTAATACTGTATGACAACACTTATCTTCTACTGATCCTGGTGATGCTTCAGGTCACATACATATCTTTTGTGACCACCTGAAGAGCTAGCAATCAAACTCAATCCCCAAATTAAGAAGAATAAAATGCTCTTTTGAAGGTCATCACCAATCTCCTTACAAAAATCTATAACATTTCCTCAGTTTTATAATTTCTATATTTTCTTAGATTATGAAACTAAATGTGGTCCTTTTACTTAAAGCTTCTTTGTTTTTCTTTTATTCCATAATACACTTTTAACCTTTAAAAAATATTTTAACACTTCTTTTTATTATCCTTTTCCAATGGAAGTTGAGACTTTTTCCCAAGATTTAGTGAGTAGCTTCTTGTTTTCTTTCTGTAAGATCTCATGTAGTGATTTTATTTGTTTCTTTGAGTAAATACCCAGTTGGGCCATTTGTGCCATAATTTATGACCTTTAAGCTTAGCCACAGCTGGCTTTTAGGTAATGATGGAAAAGCTAAAATATCAAGTTCAAGTAGATCTACACAGCAAGGAAACAGCCTGATTTTATAATATTAGAGCAAGATGACTTTTGGTTTTTAATAAATAAAATACACACATAGGAAAAAACTGTATTAAAACTGTAACACTCAGTATAAACCGATAACATTTGTCATCTTGTATATTGTGTTTTGTATCTCTCTCTTGCAATTGCAGACTTCAGTACCATACTGTTTGGATTACTATAGCTTTGTATAGCAGCTTGAAATCTGGTAAGATGATGCCTCCCTCTTTGTTCTTATTACATAAGGTTACATTGGCTATTCATGGCCTTTTCTGGTTCTATATGAAGCATAAAACTATTTTTTTTAACATCTGCAGGAAATGGCGTTGGTATTTTAATGGGAATTGCATTGAATTTGTAAATCACTTTTGGTAGTTTAGCCATTTTAAAGATGTTGAGCTTGTTGATCCATGAGTATGGTACGTTTTTTCATTTATTTATATCCTCTGTAATTTCTTTCTTCAGGGTTCATAGTTTTCCCCATCAAGGTCTTTCACTTCCTTAGTTAAGTATGTTTCTAGGTATTTTATTTTCCTTGCTACTACTGTGATAATTTGACCTGTTATTTCCCCACTTGGATACCCTTGATTTCCTTTTCTTACCTGATTCTCTTATCTGGCTAGGACTTGTAGCACTATATTGAATAGAAGTAAAGATAGTGGACAACTTTATCTGGTTGCATTCTAAATGAGAATGCTTTCAATTTCTCCTTGTTCATTATGTTGTTGGCTGTGGGTCTGTCGTATGTGGCTTTTATAATTTTGAGGTTCTCTTCCTTTTGTTCCCTTATATTCTCTGTCAACCTTTTGTATAGCAAAGCCATATGGGACAGTGGTTAATAGCAAAGGCTCTAGAGATGGACTGTTGGGGTTTGCTCTGTGACCTTGGACAAGACACTTAATTGCTCAGTTCATTTGTATTTCTTTAATCTACAAAACAGGTAAAATGGGAGTGGCTATATGACATAATTATGATATAATTATTATGAGATTCTTAAAATATTGTCTGGAATACACTAAGAACTTGATAATTTGGGTTCTTGATGGGTGTCCATACTTTTCTTTTTTTTTTCTTTTTCTTTTATAAAACTGACTTCAGGAAAAAGCAACTAATCGGAAATTATATTGGCTCCAACTTAATTCATAGGATATCATATATTATTGAGTCTTTATCTGCCTATGTTGTGGTATGTCATGTGGCCATTTTTTTCAACATGGTATGAAAATTATTTGAGAAGTTAAATATGCTGACTGAAGTAAATGATCTTCTCATGTATTGGGTCCATCTCTAAGATATAGAATGCCTCCATTTGTTAAGGTAGTTTTAACCCCCCACGTCTCTTTAGTTTAAATAAATCAGGGAAGTCCATAACATGATCCCTTAATAGAACCTAATGTGGAACAATTTCTGGTTTTTATATTTATCAGAAAAGAGATCCATGTGACACATGCAGAAATATGGCTATAAGGAGTACATGTTGTTTAAAATCTGGTTGGTAAACATAAGAGGGGAAATATGTGCAGCTATGTTCAGGGGAGAGAGGACCTTTTGACTCAACTTCTTTGGCACAAACATTTTAAGAGGATCTACGGTATTAGGTGATGGGGAGAATTTTCAAAATAGGGCTGTTTTGAAGTCCTGATTTTAAAGTGGCCCTATCAAATGAGGTAGGCTTACTTCCCCATGTATAAATTACCGAGTCATATAAATAAGAGAGTGACAACCACTATCATACCCAAGACACCTTATAATGTGGAAGAGGAGGTAGCTTTGGTTTTGTTTTAATGGGATGCTTTGGAAGATTTTTCTTTCTTTCCTTTTTTTTTTTTTTGCAGTTTTTGGCAGGGGTTGAGTTTGAACCTGCCACCTCTGGCATATAGGGCCAGTGCCCTACTCCTTTGAGCCACAGACACCACCCTGCTTTGGAAGATTTTAAACATCTGCTGGTCAGTGATTTTGAGAAGATTACTTTGGCTACTATGTTAAACAAACAAATTAAAAAAGGATAGCATACAGAGCCAAGATAAGAGACTATGTCAGAAGTTCAAGTAAGAAATATGGTAGAAATGGAATTCTTATTCATTGGAGCCAAAAATATTTCTCCCACCATCCTAATAAGTTATTGATGGTATTTTGAAAGAATAGACAGTATTGGAATGAATTTGTTAAGGTAGTGAAATCAAAGATTGTACCTGAGTTTTAGGTTTTAAGGACTGATTAGACAATGGTGATATTTAATGATATTGAGAAAAAAGGAACAGGTTTGCATGTTAGGGAAATAAAAAATTATTTTTGGTTATAAATCATTGCATTCACACATTTGGATGTTTGTTTAAATGATGTTTCCTTTTCATGGCTTGACAAATGTATTAATAAATAAATTAGTATTTGCTATTATTAATTCTATCACTTTAATTCAACTAAACCACTTTCTTAGTGCAAATATATAAAATTAATCCATAGGACTGTTATTTAGAAGAAAAGACAATAATAAGGTTAGGTGCTGTGGCTCATACCTGTAATCCTAGCACTCTGGGAGGCTGAGGTGAGTGGATTGGTTGACTTCACAGGCTCCAGACCAGCCTAAGCCAGAGCGAGACCTCCTCTCTAGAAACAGCCAGGTGCTGTGGTGGGCGCCTATAGTCTGAGCTACTTGGGAGGCTGAGGCAAGAGAATCCCTTGAGTCCAAAAGTTGGAAGTTGATGTGAGCTATGACACCATGGTACTCTACGAAGTGTGACAGACTCTGTCTCAAAAAAAAAAAAAAAGAAAAAAGAAAAAGAAAAAGCAATAATAATATGCTGGCTGAGACATCTTTGTGCAATGTTTCCAGCTGTTACTAGTCTGACATGTGCTTTGAGTAGACTAGAGTTTCAGTGACCCATCCATATCTCCTTCTGTAATGTCCTGCCAAGGCCAACACAAGTGTTCAGAGAGGAATAAAAGGCACAAATTCCCCCCATTAACAGAGGACATTAATCAAGAAGCTATTCTTATCTACAGAATAAATATCAGAATATAATGAATTTGTGGCATTGTCAAATCAAGAGCACCCGAGCTGCTGAGACAGCTGGCTTCACTAGGCTGTTACTCAATTCTGCCCTGGGTTCAGCTTCAATGCCAGAGGACAGATAATCTCAGGCTGCTTCAGCCTAGTAGAGCAGCAGTATCAATAAGCTCTACTGTTTTATTAGGTTTATCAAACAGCAGTCTATCTGGTCTGCTGGCCAGGATGTGTCGATCTGTTATAATAACTCTACCCTACTTAATCTCACAACAGTGATCTGTGAATAGCATCTCACGTTCATCCATAAAATGCAACTGGCATTCCGTTACAGCTCGAGAGTTTTCAAGTACATTCAACAGAGGCAAGGGTAGTGGGTTCTACATGTAACGTGAAATAGATTATGGTTTGATTCCCTTGCAGGAGTAATAAAAATAAGTTTGGGGGCCTTTTCTCCCAGTGTAGGGAAATAGCCATTACATTTACTTGTTTATTCAGGAAAAGAAATTAACTGGCATTTTCTATTTTATGAACCACTTTCATGCATTTCATTTTACTTTATTTTACCAACAACTTAAGTTTGTACTGGTATTAACTACTTTTATACATAGGAGAACTGTACAGTGTTAATCAATTAACTCATTAAAATGAAGGCAATTAAGGTATAATCAAAATAGCCGTGTTATATGTAGGAGTATAATCTTCAGCAACCCAAGTGGCATACTATTCAACTATTCATACACATGCTCTGGTTTCTAATGCAACAAACTTCATTCTTAAATGTGTAGAATGTCTGTTGGTAGTTGCCATTCAATCTCTATTGATAATCGCACACTTTCAACATCATCAAATGCCAATAATTAAAGCAAAATTTCGCTGGACCAACAAGGAGGAGGAGGAAGAGAAAGAGAAGAAGGAAAAGAAAGAGAATGGAAAGACAGAAGGAGGAAGAAAGAGGAGAGGGATGAGGAATAACAGTAATATGCTAACTTCTTATATCTATTTTCACTAGAATTATGTGGAAGTCAGAAATATCAGCTGGTAAGCAGCTTTACCAACCTATCGATGACATTTAACTTCTGTTGCAACTCCCAACCACGTCATCACCTCACTTCTTATACCTGGGAATCATAAAGTATTCTGTCTAGGTTGACAATTCTACCTTTCTCTTAAGAAGCTATATTCTTTCCAGGCAGAGTTTCTCATTTCCTTTGTGGTGTTAGATTAGTTCCTCTCACCTGCCTGCCTTGTCACAGGCATCATGCTGTTGTGCGAGAAACTATAAATAGGCTCTCTCCTCTAGACCCCGAAACTCTTGATGATTCTTAAATTCATCTTTGAATTCTGGTTACCCAGTCTGGTCACTTGGCACAAAGAAGCTCTCAGGTGTAGCCTTACCATGTTTTGTTGAGAGTGACAGTGTAAGATGGTTCTCCTGACTCAACTTTGCCCCAGAGACCAATGGAGCAGAATTAGGTACCAAAGAGATTGCAAGAAAGACCACTAGCAACACCCACCCAAACCCCAAGTAGAATTGATGAAGGGAAGATCTGTGAATCAGGTGATCCACGTTCTTTATCTTTTAACCTATCAGAAAAATAAACTAGAGAAAGGATTATGAAGGGGATTTCTCTACACTTTGATTCCCCTCAAAACTAGAAGAAAGGGAAGATGGCAGGGCTGGTACAGAAGTGAATCAGAATCTATCAAGGAACTCAAAGCCCATAATGCTGGAATTAGAGAAGCCGTGAGGAATATGAGGTGTCCTCATATGCCAAGGCAGTGCTACTCACCTGGTAGCCAGGGAATAGTTTAGAGTTAAGCAGAAGCAAAATATCCAGAAGTCAAACACAGTACATCCTAGATTTCCTACGAGAGTTCTATCCTGTTGTCTCCCCTAGGTACACGCCTGCTGCCAGACTGCATGTTAAAAATTTTCACAGTATAAAATACAGTCACTCCATCTAAAGATGACTCTGAAAGTTAAAAATAGTGATAGAATTTTTGGATTTTGTGTCTGAGGAGTTTGAAAGAAACAATAAGGAGGCAGATGGTTTGGTAGTCCAGAAAAAGGTGGATGGTTAAGGATAGTTCTGATTATCCTTCTAGTCACAGAGATTTAGAATACTGGGGAGTTCACTTGTAAAAGGCAGCTCTCAGCTAGGACAATCAGCCTAAATTTCCACTAAGACTGATAAAATTTTGAATATCTTTCCTTTAGTTAGAATTAACCAAACCTAAGAAGAAAGGGAGTAGGATAGGGCGGGTATGGGAGGGAATCAGAATCTATCAAGGAACTGGAAGCCAGTAATGCCGGAGTTAGAGAAGCCGTGAGGACTATCAGGTGTCCTTGCCATTTCACCGACTGTCCTCTGCCAGTCTGTTTCTCCCTCTCATGTCTTTAGTTTTTCTTTCTCTAATACTCTATCTTCAGTTAATATCATTACTGGCAAACAGTTATTAAGCACTTGCTTCATGCTTTACATAGCAGCTAATTTAATGCCTACAACAACCTTATGACATACACCCATTTTACAGACTATTCTAAAGCTCAGAGAAATTGAGGAACTCTCCTGAATTCTTTATTGTTAGAGAAAAGTTTTGAAAATAGGCCTGACTTCAGGACACTGAAGTCAGTAACCGCTATACAACATTCCTTCTACCTGGAAGTAGCTGCTCTCCTTTGGTACATATCAAATTTTCACATCAGAGATTAATACACTGGAAAAGTATAACTCTGCTTCTTCAGGCCCAATTATGAATCCTCGAGGACAATATCTGTGCAGTGAGACAGGCATCTCTGGTGATGGTCAAGTGTTTTTTTGTTTTTTTGGCAGTTTTTGGCTGGGGCTGGGTTTGAACCCACCACCTCCAGCATATGGGGCCAGTGCCCTACTCCTTTGAGCCACAGGTGCTTCCCCGATGGTCAAGTGTTAAAACATCTCAGCTTTAATCAGAACATCTTAGTCCAACAGTTGTCCATTCCCTGAAAATTGAGAATCATACTCCAAAATATATTTCTTAAATACTTCTTTGCAAATGACATTTCAAATATCTGATTAAAGGGTGATTTGATTTGTTCAACATGTATTGACTACCTATTGTGTATCTGGCAATATCAGGATTGACAGAATTAGCAAATAATAATACAGGACACCCAGCTAGGTTTAAATTTCAGATAAGTGAAGATTATTTTTTAGCATAATTATGTCCCAAATATTCCGTGGGCACCTTATACTTCACATGGCTACCCTAGGCATTGTTTTCCTTCTGTTAGGTTATAGTGTCACGAGGAGCCTTCCTTTAGGTTATAGTGTCACAAGGACTAGGAAAATTGATCACTATCCTCACTTGTTTAAAACTGGACCCAGAAAGGATAAGTTAATGTTGACAGCTTCGAAGAGTACTATTCTCTTTCCCTTTATTTCACCTTGGAGTCACTCCCAATATCAGTTATCACTTGATTTTCTACAAGATAGAGATAACCCAGCTTATTACCTGTGGGGATATTTTGGTTGTTGTAAAAGGAATTAGCCCATTGAGGAGGAGCTCTCCAGCCAGTTAGGGTTAAAATCACAGACTTTTGAATTCAGCCCCTCCGATTTTGAATCAGTTCCCATGTCTTATTTAGGAAATTAATTATTTAGAAATATTAAATGGGTTGGGAATGGCTAATTTGAAATGATTAAGTGGTCACTAATTAAAAATCAACTCTATGTCCAGAGGAGACTTCTGTCCAGATGTATGTTATGATAACTTGGCTCTCTAAATACCAACTCATTAAAAAGTGTCTTCTCATTGCCCCTGTTACCTCAGCTCACCTCACCATTCTCACCCCCACCTGCCCTTCACCACAGACACACACACATACATGCAAACATGCACATACACATGCACACACATGATTGAGTGTTGAGCTGCATGGACTGCCAGTTTTTGCTAGAGAAGGGTATGCATGACACCAGCCGTGTGCACCTATCTTAATGCAACACGCCCTGCAAAATCCCCCCTCCTTTCACATCTGACTCCAGACTGCATCCAGGATACCTGAGGCACTGGCTGTGCTTTATGAAGTCTAAAATTTTCGACTGGTTGTGTCTTTCCATGCAAACTCATTAGGCACTATTTACACCCGCCGCAGCTGCGAAGAGAGAGGTTCTGAACTCTGGCATTCTACAGTAGGCTTTGTTTCTCATTTACATTTGCATATTAAAGTGTTTGCCTGAAATAGGCTATTGAAATTAATTCAGGATTAATTGGTGTCTTTATCTCATTAGGACAATCTAATTTAAGGATGATGAAATTGTTTAGCCTCCCGTTTGCATAATTAGATTGCTTTGAATTGCTGTCATTATTGGCTCTTTAGCATCATCTGTAGGCCTCAAACAGACAAGAGCTTCAACCTCATAAAGACCAATCATGTGTTACAGCACAGGGCTGTTAACCCCTTTTAACCCAAACTCACTTGGATTAGCAGTCACAACAGACAGGCCTTGGTTCCTAAGAGCCTTGAGCGCCTTCCTTTTTGAATCCTTGTTGTTGACATTCAATAATCTTTCCTACATTTATATACTTGTGCATGGAAACTGTTATAGTATCCCTTTGGGGATCCACCATGCTCTGAAGACTGACTTCCCTCCCCTTGAGCACTACCCTCAATGTTATGGTGACTTCCATTCATGGTAACCGGAAATTATTTTATGACCTAAAAATGTGATAGTGTTCTAGCATCTTTAAGAGGAAGTTGGGCTTATACCAAAACCAGCACTCTTTACCCTGAATGCTTAGGAACAGGATTGATACTTCAATGAAGTCACAGAATAAGTGAGACACAGGAAGCCAACTGACAGTCATGTAATTATTTATTAATTTCCACATTAAGCAAATGTTTGTTAAGCACCTGCACTGTGCCAGATACTGTGCAAGGCACTGGAATATCCCTGAGAAATAAGCCACAGGCTTGTTCTCCTTTCTGTTTTGGGGAAAGGAGAAGGAAAAGAGCTGGGTTCCAGCTTTGGGAAGCCACAGACTCACAGTAAACTTCAAGTCTTTTTTATCTTGTTTCATTAAAGAATGGTTGCACTACATTAGTAGTCCATCATCTCTGGGTACACATTACAATAACCTCTGAGCTTTAGAAAAATAACTACGCCTAGGCCCAATACTCCATAAATATAATCACAATCTCTAGGGATAGGCATGGATTCCCATGTTTTTTAAAATTACTTGAATATAATCACTGAAAACATGGTCTCCTAAATAATTTGTAAAGCTACTTTTAGTAATTAGCACAAACAAACCAAAAATAGAATTTTTACTTTATGGAATACTCCTGGTAAGAAATGATCGATGCAATACAAAATTTGAAAGTAAATTCTTCAGATATTAAGAAAAAGCTAAAATTACATAATGAAGGCAACTTTTAGATTTTGGACTACAGAAAACAAGAAGAAGGAAAACAAAAAAATCAACATTTTTGTTGAAAAAAGCCTATAGAAATTAAAGAGACTTAAATTAAACATAACACGAATGATACAAAATAAGACAATAGTGGAAGCAGGATATATTAATTATTTGGTAGCATTTCTTTTTCCTAAAATCAAATCCTTACTGTACTCAAGAAAGTCTGATTCTCATGTCAGCTGTTTCCCTTGCATCCCTCCTTTAGCTCTGCTGGTCATAAAAAAGAGCCAATTGCTCAGAATTATAAGCTAAGGAAACAACGTTAATCATGACACCAAGAGCAAAAGGAAAGGAAACGTAAACTTTTTACATAAATTATAAACTAGATAACATCGTAGACCTTTTTCAATAGAAAATTCAAAGGACACTTTAGGAGGACCCTTAATCAACATGCCTTATGGACAGTGTTGTGATAGAGTAATATATTGTTACTATAATTTCAGTTATATAAAAGAGATAACTAGAATTAAGAAAAAAGGCAATCTACCATGAATGATTATTATACCTGATTTTTTTGAATCTATTTTTACTTTTACTGAATTTTGCTTTAAATTTTGCCTGGCTTTACATCTAAAGGGCTAAGGGAATTGTGTATCTATATCATGTCTAGATAATAAACTCGTAGTTTATAGATGTGCAATCAAGATGCCTGGGAAGGAAGCTGTAGCTTGAGTTTGAGTAACATACTGTTTGAGCTTGAATGATTTGTTTAACTTCTGTGGCCTCAGTTGCTTCAACTTGGAATGAGAAGAATGGGTAAAAGCCCCCAAAACTTCAAAGATTTTCTATATCTGGGACTATACATTGGAAGGTTTATTGAACCTGACTATATCTCAATGAATTAAGCAAATCCTAACACATTTGAAACAATTGGAATCCTATAAAATCAAACTCTAGATCTAGGGGTGTGAGTCCCTACTAGAGATAGACATGTCATTTTCTCCCGTCACTACATGCAAGAAAAACAGCATCATGACTGTTGCCATTGCAACAACGAAAAGAAAAAAACAAAATTATGTCTAAGCACAAATTAAACCGCATAGGGAGCTAAGTAACAGAAAATATCTGCAGAGGAGATGAGAACGATCATACCATTATTCAGCTTGAAAAATATCATCAGTCCCCAAAATGACTGACTGCAGTCTGGACCACTAAACCCCCCATCTGGGTATGAAGAACTAAATGGACACCAGCTTCTCTGAGTTGGGAAGAAAGAGCAGGAAAGGGGCTGCTTTATGAGTCAATTCACGTCTGGCAACATCTGGTTATGTCTCATCACATTGCAAATTTATGACCCTGGAAACAACATGTTGATGTTGATGATCCTTTGCGAAGAGAAGCCTGAACTGTAAACTTCTGACCACTGCAGTGGCAAGGGGCTGTGGCTGTTTTCACTGATATGACAACTCTCTTGCTTGGGTCAAACAGATAAAGGCTTGGATAGCTGCCCCTTCTTAAACAACGTCATGGATGGATACTGAATGAAGAAAATTAGCTGACAAAGAGGCCGAAGGTTATAAGGAAGGAAAAAGGCCTGACTTACCCCACGAGAAACCTAGCATGGTTTAGGGATGGCCCAACTTCACAGAAATCAAGAGTGAAGATGACTTATTAGCATAGTTATTAATGCACACAATGGCCAATCCAACAAATTATAAAGCAGGTATATTCTATTCACAGAGAGTATGTGGGATTGCTTTTTGATAAAGCAGAAACTCAGGAGGTCAAAGGCAAGCTGTTGTGTATGTGTATGTATTATAACTAACTTGAACTTCATCAGCCATGTTACAAGATGAGATATATTCTAGTTCTCAAGTACCGTGATTTCAACCACTGGGGAAAGGAAAGATCCTCTCCACAAAGGATTCTCCTTTGAGAAATTTCTTCTGTCAAATGAAGCTGAAGAGTAAAACTTTATTATTTTAAGGGCACTCCAAAATATGTCTCAATTTTTGCTTGACAATAGAAGTAATAGAAGAATGATTTTATGTCTGTGTACTATTGTATTAAAATGTCCTATTTTTAAGACTGCTGGTAAAAGATAGCAGAGTAAAATGTTTATTCTTACCGTTCTCTGAAAGTTGTGCCATGAGAAATAAGATTTTTTAAAAAGAAGAAAATTTTATATTTTAAGAAGGTAAAAATTATCAGTCAAATAGAGTGAAGAATAAAATGAAGGCCCACTGTCAACTAACACATACTCTTCAGGCAGGGTGTGTTGTTGTCTGCAGTAAGTTAGAACATCTTGAAAGACGCAAATGATAGTTTCCTTGGAGTGATGAGAAATGAGTATATACATGAGTAAGTGAAGTAGAAAACCTTTCTACAGCAACCCACTCCCACCCAGAAAAGAATAGTGTGGAAAAATATTAATGGAAGGGTTTTTCCATGCACCACACCCCCATCCCCACCCCAAACACAATGGTAAAACATTTATGAGATGAGCATTTCACAATGAACAACTCTACAGTGCTGCCAAAAGTCAAACGAACAGAGGTAAAGACAAGCTGATTAAACAAAAATTGTTTACAGTACGTCATAGAGTCTTTTTACCAGAATAAGTTATTTATCTTAACAAATAAATCTAGTAAGCTTGGAAGAGTTGTTCACCCAGGTTTACTAGGTTAAAATGTACAGAAAGTTTCACTAAAAAATTAAAATAAAAAATTAACCCCTAGTATTTTACTAGAAGAGACGCTGACTTTCATTTTCTCAACTCATCTATACTTGTGGGCCTAAAGAGAATTTTTCTTTTTAAAGAGAATTAATATGCAAATATACCCAGTATTAGTCCTATGCAAAGCAATAATTTTAAATAAGAAAAATATAATAAGGACACAACTTGTGAGAATTATTACATAAAACAATACAACTTTCTTATTCAGAAGTAAGTCATGGGGAGTATTTTCTTGTTCAAAGAAAAGATGTGGACACTGAAGAAAAATAAGGCAATTGAAATTGTTAAAAATTGATATGGCTGAGAGAATGGAAGGAAGGGCAAAAAGGGAAGAAAGAAAAAGAGAGAGAGGGAGAGAAGGAAACTAATATATGTGTGTGTTTAATTATGGAAATGAAACACAGTAGAAGTATTCGAAAGTAGTATAGATTTTGCTTAAAACACAGTCAATATGATGAAGTATGATCTGGTAAAATAATATAAAAGAAAATAGAGAAAAGCAAAAGTCTATGAAATTATATTATCAGAAGAGAAAAAGGCTATCCTGTATTTATAGGACAGTTTTCCTGGAATAAAGAACTAAAACCATTCTATCAAGGGAACATGAATTAACACAGTATAAGGATAAGCTACAGAAGTTTAAGAATTAAGAACCAAGAAGGAAAACTGTCAATATTAAAGCTGAAACATTAGAGCACAACAAATTAAAAAAAAAACCCAAAAATACATTTAATAAAAATAGAATGTCATGTTTAATGATGCCACAATAGAAGCAGTCCTGCTGAGGACAAGAACACAAGAGTGTTTGCCATTATTATTATTTAATGCTCCACAGCAAATAAGTGATGAAACCAATTTTTAAACTCAGGTATTCTGATTCACAGAATTTATAGGAAGTCTATCTGAAATTCAAATTGGAGTTATTTTATGCCTGAACTCTAATTGCCTACAGTTCACCACAATTCTTCAATAAAATCTGTATAATTAGCAGCATTGATTTAGTGTTGTTATAAAGAAAGAAGCAAAAAGGGTTACAGTTTCAGAATTTCAAACATGTGTAGCATACAAATGAGCAAAGTCCTCATTTGCAGAAGTAAAAGAGGATAATAAGAGATTATTATGAACAACTGTATGCCAGCCAAGTAGATAATATAGACGAAAGGTACAATTTAAAGAAAGATACAAACTGCATAGAATTGACTTAAAATTGATTATTTGACTAGATCTGTAACAGGCAAAGTGATTAAATTAATAAATTAAAACCTTCTAACAAGGAAAAGATCAAGCTAAGATTGCTTTAATTGTGATTTCTATCGAAAAATTAAAGATGAATTAATATCAACTGTTCATGAGCTCTTCCCAAAATTAGAAGACTGATAGAACACTTTCCAATTTCTTTTATACAATTAGGATTACCTAGATAATGAAAGCAGACAAAGACATTGCTATAAAAGAAAACTACATAGCATTACCCCTGGAAATAGATATACAAATCCTCAACAAGGAATTGACAATCTGAATATGATCATAAGTATGTTGGAATATATTCCAACACCAAGTGGGATGTATTCCAGAAATGCAAGATTGGTTTAACATTGAAAAATTAATCAATGTAATAACATATTAATAAAGGACAAACTCCATGAAATCATCTCGATAGATAAAAGGAAAACCTGTTTGTCAAAATCTTATATGGTGTTATAGAAAAATTCACAACAAATATGAGAAGAACTTACTTCACCTAATAAGAGACAGCTATGAAAAATGCAAAGCTAACATAATTAACAGAAAGTGATAAGAGTACTTTCCTTCTAAAATCAGGACTGTTATGAACTAGATGGTTGTGCCACACCCAAATTACATGTAAAATCCCTAATCAACAATATTGTGGATTGCAGATGGGGCCTTTGGGAAATAATTAGGTCATGAGGGTAGAGACCCCATGAATGGATTAGTGTCCTTATAAAAAGTGGAGTGAGAGAGAGAGAGAGAGAGGTTGCTTCCCTTCACCCCCTTTCCACCATGTGGAGATGAGAGAAAATGGTCATCTGCAAAGAAGAAAAAGGCTCTCTGAAGATATCAAATCTGCTGGGACCCTGATATTGGACTTCTTAGCTCCCAGAACTGTGAGAAATAATTGTCTGTTGTTTAAGTATCCAATCTATTGTGCCATGTTATGGAACTAAGACAAGGACAAACAAGAATGCCAACTTGTGGAAGCAAACCAAGTGCCATTAACCCAACTTGTCAATCTCATTAATGGATTAACAAACTGTGCTGTATGTATTCATGAATAGTACTCATAGAATGCTATTCAGCCATAAGAAAAAAATGGAGACTTTACACCCTGTATGTTTACCTGGATGGAGGTGAAACCGATTCTTCTTAGTAAAGGATCTCAAGAATGGAAAAAAAAAATCACCAGTGTACTCAATACTATTATGAAACCAATATATAAACAACTACATGCCCACACAAATGATAAAACACAAACATAGTCTAGCAAGGAAGAGAGGAGGGGAGAAAGAGGGGAGAGGGCAATTGGTGGGATCTCACGTAAAATGAACAGTGTGAGGTTGTTCAGCACACCCCTGGGTGAACAACTTGAACTTTATCTTGTAATTGAAAACAATGTAACCTAACATTTTGTGCCCTCATTTTAATTTAAAACAAGCACGAAATAAATTCTATCCATTGGAACAAAAATAATTCTTTTTAAACTTCTATCCAATATTGGAAAGAAAGATGTAAATTATCTCATATCTATTCACAGAAAACACAATCTCATATGTGGAAAGCATAAGAATTCAAAAAAAAATTGATAAATGAGTTTATCAAGGTGATAGAATACAAGCTCAATATACAAAAGTTATTTGTATTTCTTTATTTAATCTGCATAAATTTATAGGATATAAATGTAATTTTATTACATAGGTGTATTGCATAATGGTGAAGTCAGAGTTTTTAGTATTTCCAACATCTGAGTATAATACATTGTACTCATTAGGTAAATTCTCATCATCCAGTTTCTCTACCTCTACTCTTCTAAAGCTCTGTTGTCTATCTCTATTCATGTCTATACCTTATTTAGCTCCCACTTATAAATGAGAACATTTGGTATTGTCTTCCTGTGTCTGAGTAGTTTTATTTAAGGTAGTAGCCCCAAGTCCAATCTGTGTTGCTGCAAAAGACATAATTTCCTTATTTTTTATGGCTGAATAATATTTCACTGGGTATATATACCACATTTTCTTTATCCAGTCATCTTTTGATGGACATTAAGTTGATTTTATATCTTTACTATTGTGAATAGTGGTACAATGAACATGTGAATGAATGCAAATGTATTTTTTGATATAATTATTTCTTTTTTTTTTATTGTTGGAGATTCATTGATGGTACAAAGAACCAGGTTACATTGATTGCATTTGCTAGGTAACGTCCCTCTTATAATTGATATAATTATTTCTTTTACTTTGGGTAGATGCCTTGTAGTAGGATTGCTAGGTCCAATGGAAGTTCAATTTTCAGTTTTTTGAGAAATATTCATAATGTTTTCCATAGAAGTTATCCTAATTTACATTCTTTTAAATAATACACAAAAGTTTTCTTTTCTTCTCAACCTCACCAACATCTGCTATTTTTTTTATATTTTAATATAGCCATTTTTACTGGTAGAAGATAACATCTCATTTTAATTTACTTTCCTCTGATGATTAGTGATGTTGAGCATTTTCTCATGTAGGCCACTGGTAGGCCACTTCTCTGTCTTTGAAAAACAGATTAATGAATGAAAACTGTGGTATATATACACAATAGAATATTATTCTGCTATAAAGAATGAAATCCTGTCATTTGAACCAATTTGGATGGTACTGGAGGACATTAAGTGAAATAAGTCAGGCACAGAAAGACAAAAGTTGGTGTTACCACACTCACATGTGTAAGCTAAAAAAGTTGATCTCATAAAAGTAGAGAGCACAGTAGCATTATTAGAGACTGCTAAGGGTATGGGGGAGTAGGAGATAAGGATAGGTTAATGGATATAAGCTTATAGCTAGGGAGAAGGAATTCATTCTTGTGATCTATAGCGTTGTAGGGTGACAATATTAAACAATTATTTATTGTATTTTCTCAGTGAGGTATAAGAAATAATTTTGAATGTTATTTCAAAGAAGATGATAAAGAAATGATAAATGTTTGAGGTGAAGGATATGCCAATTATACTGATTTGATCATAATACATGTATTGAAATATCACACTGTACTCAATGAATAATTTTTGTTTCAATAAAATACATAGTATAAAGAATAGATAAATAAATAAAATATACAAACATTTTTATATGCATCAAAAATGCCTGAAAAGATACACATGTAACCACAAAAAGTATACCTCTAGGAATTGGATGGAACTTTTGTGCTACATATATATATCCAGCTTTATAATGTTTATAGCAAACATTTTGTAAAAATGTTTGAAATCTATATCAGATTCATGTTATCTTGTTAAGAAGTAAATAAAACCCCACAGCTATTGATGTCTACAAAGTGGATTTTTTTTATCTTACTATCTTAATATTCTCAGTGTTGGCTCATATATAATTATCATTTGATACAAAAGAAAAGGCTGAAATAGCAGCTTCACAGCTCCGTTTACCTTCTGCTTTACCATCCTAGCAAATTCTAGCCTCTTGGTCACCACATGACTTAAAATGGAACCTGGAGCACCAGGTGTCACATATTTTTTCTTAACTTCTCAGTCTTCTGTTTAAAATATAATTATTTAGAACTGAGTGTTAACAATCATTATCACAAGAATATGATAATGGGCTAATTTCAGCTGTAATTAAAATGTCAGGCTTAAAAATTATGTTCACATTGGCCTTTTGTACCATTGCATCGGCACTTCTTTAGGCTTATAAATTTTTTTTAAAAGGGAGAAATAACTTTATAAAAGAAGCTAGCTACATCAAATGCAGTCCATATATTTTTCTGCTATTCAATGATGTATCTTGTCTGTCTATTGGTCCCCTCAAAGTTCCTATCCTCTAAACACACTGTTCCTCTAATTCTCCATACTTCTACATCTAAAATATGGGTGTTCAATAGCAGAATGCTGAGTTTTGACAGTTAGTACATCAACTCTGATATTCACCTGACAGCATTATAAAGTGACAGGTCTTTCATAATTTCTTTTGAATTCACTCTGGTAATGTTAATTGTAAGTGATGAACTTTGTGTATTCTATGGACATAATGGGCAATTCTATATGACTGAGACTCTAATTTTACTCTATACTAATGGGCACTAATTGTAACAATCAGTGATTATGTCAGTTAAAGGCAGTGCTGATGGCAATTGATGACAGCAGTGAAAGCCCTGACACCATTTTGGAACAGAACTTGGAACAGCCATTTGCAAAGATAGGAGATCAAATTGAGTACCGGACCGTTATTCTTCTCCACATCATTTAAGTTTCTTCTATTTTGGATACCATGTGTCCGACTGTCCTTAAATATTGATAGCTTTCTCAATTTACTTTTCTACTTATTATTGTATTATTTCTATTAAAGTAGACATATAATTCTCACAACACCAGAATGCCTTAAGGAACTTTTAAGGGAAAGATACCTTTAAAATGATTATTCTGGATAGTTTTGTCTCTTAAATTAGGAACAAGTTGTGGCCAAGGAAAGTGACAGATGGCTACAAAACCATCAGTGGAACATCTAGATTGATCGGCATGCTAGATTTAACTGCTTACTTCCCCATTAGTACTCCTGGTGTTTACAAGTTTTCTGCTACCCTCAAGGAAAGATAATAGTTTTCAGGGATATGAAATTTGGTCCTCTAGATAGGGTCCAGCTCCAAAGATTCAAAATATTTTTCATAAAAGAATATTATTTGCTAGGTGGCGCCTGTGGGTCAAAGAAGTAGGGCGCCAGCTCCATATGCCGGAGGTGGTGGGTTCAAACCCAGCCCTGGCCAAAAACTGCAAAAAAAAAAAAAAAAGAATATTATTTGCCAATTAGGTAAAGAACAAATAGAGTAGGACCTCTGTCAGTTGACCACCCAAGGAACTGTACCAAAATGGTCAACATATGGAGTTGGCCAACATAAGAAACTAGGCCTACTATATTGATACCTAAATCTAGTGCTTGTGCAGTCTATGAAAATTAGGTCAACTTACAAGAGTGGTCAATGCAGGTAGGTGGTCCACTATGGACGTTCTACTGTAATATTCATTACATAACTTCTATATATTAAGACTCAACCGAATTTTCATGTCATATCCTTCAGGACCTTTCTCTGACCGTATCCAGGCTAAATACAGATATCTATCTGCAGAGCTCATCAATGTCCTGTGCTTCCCTTTACTGCACTTATTACTTTGCACTAAAACTTTCTAATTACCTCATTTATTTGGGTAAACTCTAACCCAGGAGGAGGAATTCTAACACAGTGGGGTTATTTAATTAATATTTGTAGTCCTGGGCCCTTTAGCATAATATTGAGCTTGTCATAGCTAAAGGGTTTGGGGGCCACCAGATGAGGGGGTCTTGGTGAAAAGAATGAAGAAGCTTGACACAAAGTCTGTGTTGGGGGGACTGAGGAACTCTGTGAAGAGCCCACCATCCTGAGGTCTGTATTTATCATAAAACAGGAAGAAATAGACAAAAGCTGCTTGTCTGACATTAGCACTGAGTAGGGAGGACATGGAGAAGGTCAGACAGAACGTCACTGCCTTTGTTTTTGCAAAACCTCAGACTTTGAGCACAACCTCTGCCTTCAGCATCAAGAGGCCTTTGGAATCTAGAGAATCTTTACCGTAATTATTATTGCCATCCATTACACATATATTCTCTCTTGGAGGCCAGTTTTCTAATCTCCTGAACACACATAACTCACATGCCATTCTCTTGTGATTCTCCAGGTCTCTTAAGCAGGAAGCAAGTTTTATGCTAAAGATCAGGGCTCAGTTTCCCCTACAATAGGTGCTCAGTAAACAATGAATAAATGAATGAAGGAATAAGCAGAGCAAAGGTTAATATCTTCAGAAATCAAACACACTGAATGTGGTCAGGAAGGGTTTAAAAACTTCCAAACATGTAACCTCTCAGAATCATAGCTGCTTTATGTAGTGTGGTTTTCTAGGTAATTTCACAGAATTTCAGTGGTTTAGTGAATGCACCTGATTTTATGCTACACTAACGATTCACTACACTACAGCACAGTTCTCTTTGAAAGGTTAATGAGACATAATAATTATAAAAAGCTTGAAAATCTTTACAAGAAGTACAATTTAAAGGTAAATGTTTATTACTCACTTTATTATTTCCTGTAATCAATATTCAGCCAGAAGCTGATAACAAACTCACCAACCTCAAGTTTTCCTGACTTATTTTTAGACTCCTCAGGATGAAAATAGCAGTAAAAACTAGCAAGCTGGTAATGAGTTGCAAACAAATTTGTGTGTATTAACTGTTTTTACCTGTAAAATGAGTGATTCAAAGCTATTTTAATATTCTACCTTATCTTCCCTAGACTTTCTACATTTTCTATAATAAGTGTGCATTACTTATAGTGGTTATAAAAAATATTTAACATTTGTTGACCAGTTACTATGTGATAGACACTTTGCTGAAATCATTACATGAGTTATCCTGTTGAATACTCATGACAACCCTATCACACTGCAATTATATTATCCCTGCATTATACAGGATGGCCATAAAGAGCCCATGCAATTTAAAATAGCATGCAATTTTAAATTGCACATGAACTTTACGGCCACCCCGTATGATGTGTAAGCTGCAGATTAAAGAAATGTGTTAACTTTACTAAGATCATTATATGATAGCGACAGGATTTGAATCAAGAGATCATTTTTTTAAACCCTGCATGCCATATTCACAGAAATGGAAGTGAGAGAGAAATTGAAAGAGGTAAAGAGAGACAGACAGACAGAGAAGCAGGCATGATTGGTGATTCTGTCATTGTTTTGCACCAATAAGGCAACTATGGTATAGTGAAAACAGTGCGAAACTGAAGAAGATGTTGAGCTGTGGATCCATTTGGATCCATCTGTTTCTTTAAAGTAACAACATGAGCTTGGACCAGATGCTCTAATATATCTACTAATCTTTAATTCTGACATTTCAAAGCTCAGAGAACTTGGGTGCTTGAGCACTTGCTAGGTCTAATTAGAGGCTCTCTAATTTAATAATGTCCACAGAAAGACATTACTCTCACTTAGTAATAATCACATTTGGAGCATCATTATATTTGTCAACTGAGTGGAGCTTCTTGGACTCATGGCCAAGTACTTCAATAACTTTGTAACTTGTTTCTGATTTCGTCAAACAATTTTGAGATGAACTATTATTAATGTGCTCTTAGGCAGAGTAGAAGAAATAAAAGCTGGCAGTTGCAAACATAAGGAAAGAGATGGAGGAGAAGGGATAGCAAACTAAACAGCAAAATAAGCATTTTGAGGTATGGAAGCTACGATTTAATTGTCTTCCCAATATGTTCACTGGCTAACAGGTTCCTTCGAAAAATCATGGTTTGATTCATAGTACACATATATATAACCTTTAATCTATTTTGTTTTAGCTTTCTGGTTTTAAATGTGCTGCTTTATGCTGAGTTTTATACATGCCATTTTGTTTATTTTTATCAATTTATTATAGTTTTTCTTCTAAGATAGTTTTGTTATTATCGGTAGAAGTATGGAGATCTTCTATAGATTTGATTCCAAAATAAACAAACTTAAATACTTCAAAACATTCTCAGCTCTTTTCTTCAAGCATGTGAAAGACACCTAGAGATTTTGAACTAGATCCTGAATTAATGGTAAAAATAAAAACAATAAATAAAATAGCAATTTTGAGGAAGATTCTATCAATTTGGAAAAAATAAATGGAAAGCACATGTGAATACTTCCATTAGAATTGAAGTTCATGCTTCCTTTTTTTCTTTTTTTTTTTTTGAGACAGTCTCACTTTGTTGCCCTCTGTAGAGTTCTGTGGCATCATAGCTCACAGAAACCTCAAAGTCTTGAGCTCAAGCAATTCTCTTGCCTCAACCTCCCCAGTAGCTGGGACTACGGGCACCCCCACAATTCCCAGCTATTTTCAGAGATGAGGTCTCCCTCTAGTTCAGGCTGGTCTGGAATCTGTGAGCTCAGGCATTCCACTCGCCTTGGCTTCCCAGAGTGCTAGGACTACTGGCGTGAGCCACCATGCCCAGCTTCATGCTTCCATTTTCTATTCAGTAGCTCTAAGGATACACACATGTAAGTGTTAGAGGGCATTTCTGGTAAAAGTGTATAACTGTAACAATTGCATGTTTATAAGGATCTCCACTGAAAAAAGCAAAGATGAACTGCCACAGAAGGAAGCAGAAAATAAATTCCACAAGTAAGAACTTGAAAATTGGAAGGATGTGATGTGATAATTGGCAAGATTCATTTAGGAGTCAATGAGAAAGCTTTTTGGTCAAATGGATAATGTATAAGCAAACACTAGGCCAAACAATCATTCTATTTCCTTTTCTACAATAAGCAAATTAGATGAGCATATGCAGCTAGAATAGCACAGAGGCTCAGGCTTGCTCAGAAAAGGGCACAAAAATGCACATTGTGCCATAGACCAGTAGGAAGTGGTTGGGTGCTCTCAGCTTAGTTAAGTCTGAAAGCTGGTCTGCCACGTTTCTTCAGAGATGTGAAGTGAATTGATTAAGATGACAATCAAAAGTATGAGGTTTTTCATCTTAGGGTCATGTCAAATAAAATAGAGTAAGAGTTTTAGTCAATACCAGGAAGCAAATTGAGAGAAAGATCAAAAATTATGAAGGTGAAAGACCTACATCTGATGATGGAGGGAATACACCTCTAATTTCAAAATCTCTTATTCTTTAGAAATTGAGAATTGATTAGAACAAGGAACCATACTGTCATTAATCTGGGGAAAGGAAAACAAAAAAAGAGGAACAAAACATCTACTCTAAATAGAAAAAGCCAAATAATAGAGAAATGCATTTAGTTTGGGCTGAGGGGTATCACTAGGAGTAGAAATAAGAATACACAGGAAGGCATATGTTGTTTTATATTCTGAGGACTTTTCATTAGAATTTTTCAATACTGAGGCCGGGCAAGTGGCTTATACCCATAATACTACACTTGAGCTCAGAAGTTCTAGACCAGTCTGAGCAAAATCAAAATTTCATCTTTAAAACCAGCCAGTTGTGGCAAGTGCCTGTAGTCCCAGCTACTTGGGAGGCTGGGGCAAGAGGATTGCTTGAGCCCAAGAGTTTGAGGTTGCTGTGAGCTATGACAGCACAGCACTGTATGGGTGTGACAAAGTGAAAATCTGTCCGAAAAAAAAAATAATTTTTTGATACTGAAGTAGATTATGGCATGAATTGGGGACATGCCAATTAAATAGGATGTTTTGAAGCAGAATGTCTTTGATCATTTATATAGATGTTAATGAAAGAATTTGGAAGTTACTTAGAAGTTTGTTCCAGAATCTGATCTCCAGGGACCTTTTAATTTGAAAACTCCCAATATAAAAAGAGCAATGGTTTGAGCATTAAAAACAATATGGAATTGTAAGAGGGTCTAGATTCTTTACAATTTTTAAACCCTGCTTGGAACCAGTATTGAGGAGAGTGGTGGGGGTGCAGAATGATGCAGAAGGGCATACAGAGGACAACAGCAAACACGATGACAATATACATGGAATCTGAATTGAATAAATCATCTAATTTTTATTATGAATATACCTAAACCTTCTGCAAATGCAAATTCTACCCATTTTTCAAGGTCTAATTCAAGAATTATCCTTGAAGGAACACCTCCGTAACTTTTAGCAGCTGCTAGATGCACGTGTTGTCCCAGGCAATACAATGTAAGATGATTATTTAAACACTTTTCATCTCCCACTGAAAACATGAGGACTAAGAAAAATTTAAAATTCTTAATTTTTTTCAAAATGTGTCTTACAGCTCTGAAGCTAATTTATCTGACCACCTAATTGCATTTTGTATTTTTACTTTTCTTTTCTCTCAATAATCTCAGTTCTTAGATCCTTGATGATAGTGATTCTACCAAATCTTATTCCTCTAAATGCTCATCCTTGTTGTTTGGGTATAATTAAGTTTCCAGGTTGCTTAGGAAACTAAACATAGGCAGCAGCTGCCAGGGCTTTATAATGAGGTCCCACTCCAATTCAGCTTCTTTGTCAGAGGTTAAATGGACAATATATATTATTTGGGAAGAAAATTTCTAAAATAATGCATTTAGTTGAAATTGTAAAATGTATTTTGCAATGTAACAGTCCAAGAAGTCCTTTTTTCTCTGACAGTTGCTAAAGGAAAGACTGGCTGTGTTACTGTTAGAAGCACGCATTCTAGGAGGTAACAAGCCATTGTATCAGATGCAGGCGGTGCTGGGGACCTGGCTGGGAGAGAGGTGGGAACTGTGTTTGTAGGAGTGCCAGCCTCTCTAGATAAAAAATGAAAACCACCAGCCAGAGCAATGATACCCAGGAGTCTTCCTCAGGCCAGGCAGGTAGAGTCCATTGTTGCTAGAAAATGAAGGATAAGAAGAGTTCAGTGTCATAGAAATTAAAATGGTTCAAGAGATGGACAACATAAAGATAATGGCATTAGCTGTGGCTTTAATAGAGCTTTCAAGCTTTATACATGTTTTAGCATCATAATTCAGAAGCATTTCTTAAAGAGCAAGTTACTTTTATCAATTGACTAAGTATAATATTTTAAAAAGAATATCATTTACCCTCAATTTTTGAACATTGTTGTCTATTATTTTGCCATCTGTGTATGCATATATTAATCTAATTGTTAAGCTCATGCTTACTGAAAGCCAGGTATGTGATAAAAACTGTCAGGTGCAGAGTAGCTGAGAGGAAGTAACTGGAGTTAATGTTAGTAAGTAAAGCAAAGGACAAATTATGAAAGATGCTGTAGTTGTAGGTCATGTTTGCAGGACGGGTGGAGAATGAAGACTCCATTCTTGGCAAGGGAAAACACCTCCAGAAAAGGGGAAAAACAGAAAAATAAGCTGAGCAAGGCAGAATAAAAACAGTTTACCCAGCTTGCTTTTAAACCAGCAGCTAAATTACTTACCTGAGCAGTTCCTGTTTTTACTGGAAGTCTGACCTCTAAGGGATACAGCTTGCAAACACCCCTGCTGAGTCTATAAACACTCTCAAGAATAATGACCATAGAGGAAGCTACATGCAAGGCCTGGGAAGGAACATGACCAGGCCATCCCCTGCCCAGTCAACAGTCAAAGCAAGTGCCCATTGTGGGGATTTAGAATATGGCCAGGGCAGAGATCAAAGAACACCTTGAGCCCTGAAATATGATCAGGCGGGCTTGCTTATATGCTAATCATAGAGGGAAACACCTTCAAGAGGAGATCAGAAGAAAAGTATTCTCTTCCACCAATTCATCAGAGGAGCCTGATGCCATCGTGTTCCAGAGAACTAGAGGGGAATAGAATAAGGAATCCCCCCCAGGAATATATGTGTGTGACCACAGACAGGAGGTGTATGCCCCCACATAAGGCTCAGGTTTTGATTGCTTAAGGCTGCTCAGATCCTTAAAGTTAATGATTATAGTTAGAATAAGAACTAAAATGCTTACCCAGAGAAACTGCTATTGCTTTTGTTCCCATCCTCAGTTTACCCTCTGGGCTAAATGAGAAAATACCTTTCAATAAAAGCTGAGTGTAATAAGCACTCAGAGCCATTTGCTGGAATACCACAAGCTAGTGGTGGTCCTTTGTGTGCACAATTTTGAAAACTCTATTCTGTGTGTCCCATCTCTTTATCTTTCACCACCTTTAGCTTCATTTTTCTTCAGTCAATAGCCACCAGTTCCACAAATCTTAAGGAACCCTGACCCTGGGGTGGGACCCCAGCACATGTTGAAGACATTTTCTTTATCAAGAGGATAATGACGAGTTATTTAAGTATAGTACATAGTAGAAAGAATTTTTTGTCTTATAGAGTTCATTTTGTTTGTGGAGCCTGGATTAGACATTGGAAAGCTAGAAGGAGAGACTTAAGAGAAGTTGTCACTAGAAGCCAGTGGTGAGATGCTGTTGGCTTAAACTAAGGTAGTAGCAATAGAGATGCAGAGAAAGGGATACATTTTAGGGAGAATTTGGATTCAAATTTGGTGAGATTTGGCTTTTTGGCATTGATAATGAGAGAGAGAAGCTAAGGTGAAAGCTGAGGTTTCTGACACAGGCAGGTAGTATAGTGTTAGGATCATCCTGTAAGATGGGAAAACATCAGAGTAGACCATGGGGAAGATATATTGAGCACCAGCTCTCAGACTATGCCTGTTGTGGGCACTGAAGATAAAGTGAATAGCAAGCAAGACAAAAATCTTGACCTAAAGTAATTTACATTCAAGTTGAGAAAGCAAAGAGAAACTAACTTCATTTTTTTTGTAGAGAGACTCTGACTTTATTGCCCTCAGTAGAGTGCTGCAGCATCATATAGCTCACAGCAACCTCCAACTCCTGGGCTTAGGTAATTCTCTTGCCTCAGCCTCCCAAGTAGCTGGGACTATAGGCACCTGCCACAACGTCTGGCTATTTTTTGTTGCAGTTTGGGGCCAAGTTTGAACCTGCCACCCTCAGTATGTGGGGCCAGCACCCTATTCACTGAGCCACAGGCACTGCCCTAATTTCAAAATTATTTATTGTCCAAAGACATTGAAGTCTTAAGTGTGAAGTGCAAAGACTAATAAAAAAGAAAAGAACAATAATGAGTTAGAGAGGAATGGGAAATTAGAAAACATAAAGATTAGACAATCAATTGAGTCTTTTCTAAGATGTCTTAGGGGCCAAATGATGAGGTGGGAACACAGAATCCCAGGCAGAAGAACCAGTGGGTGCAGAGACTCTAATATGGGGCTAAACCTGACACATTCCAGAAATATATTTGTGTGATTAAAGGATAATGATCAGGTTGGTACAGGGAGTGGTAGGTCATGAGATCACACAATTAACTAGGGACCCCAACTTATAGGCTTCAGTAAGGAATTTCAACTTTATTCTAATAAAAATGAGAAAACAATGAAAAATTTTAAGTAGTCAGTAATGTGATGTGATTTCTCATTGGCTTTTGGATAAAAATAGGTTTTATTTTAAGGATATAAGAAAGCAGGTTGTCAAGTAAGAAGAATGTAGTTACAGATACAAGAAGATTTGTAGATAAGATCTTGATTAGATGAGGCTTTTTAAAAATTTCAGTTAATTCTTTTTTTTTGTTAATTTCAGAATATTAAGGGGTAGACATGTTTTGCTTACATACTTCATTTTTGCACAGATTGAGTCAAAGTTATGAGTGTACCCTTCACCCAGATAGTGTGAATTGTACTTATTTAAGTGTGAACTTACCCCTCCTCCCCACCTGCTTGATTTATATTTACTTCCATATGTGCACCTGAGTGTTGATTGATTACTTCCAACTTGGTATTGAATACAAGTATCTGTTTTCAATTCTTGTGATATTTCACTTAGAAGAATGATTCCCAGTTCCTTCTAGGTTGTCCATAAAGATCATCATTTTTCTTTTATTGTTGAGTAGTACTCCCTAGTATGCATATACCACATTTCATTAATCCATTCATGTATTGTTAGCCACTTGGGTTGTCTCCATGTCTTTGTAATTGTGAATTGTGCTGCTATAAACATTCTAGTGCAGATGTCCTTTATATAAAATTACCTTTTTTTCTTCGGGTATATACATAGTGGTGAGATTGCTGGATCAATGGTAGGTCTACTTTTAGTTTTTTAAGGTATCTCCATACAATGTTCCATAGATGTTTTACTAATTTGCAGCCCATTTCTCTCCACATCCAGGCCAACGACTGTTGTTTTGGGACTTTATAATATGAGCCATTATCATTGGAGTTAGGTGATATCTCATTATGGTTTTGATTTGCATTTCTCTAAAGATTAGAGATGTTGAACTTTTTTTCATGAGTGTGTTAGTGATTAGTATATATTCACTTGAAAAATTTTTGTTTATTTCTCTTGCCCACTTTTTTATGGGGTTCTTTGTTTTTTGCTGATTTTCTTGAGTTCTTTGTAGATTCTGGTTATCTATCCTTTATCAGATGTATATCGTGTGAATATTTTTTTCCATTCTGTGGGTTGTCTATTTTGCCTTTTGATTGTGTCCTTGTCTATGCAGAAGCTTTTTAAAATAGGTAAGAAAGGGAGAAGTTTTTGATTTGAGGGTAAAAGAGAGAAGAAATATTTTATTGCTTGAGTGCAAATGAAAAGTAGATAGATAATTGGATTCATCCAGATTTAGAATTTTGTTATGCCAGTATTAACGATGCTCAGTTCCTGATATGGCACTATTCCCAAGGCTGGTAAGCCAGGACAATTACATTGGACTGCTTCTACCATGAACGGGGCAATATTTTATTCATACTGGAATTAACACTTCCTCTTGATACAGATTTGTTTTCCCTGCTTGCAGTGCTGCTGTCAAAATTACCATTCGTGGACTTACAGAATGCCTTATTCATCATTATGGTATCACACATAGCATTGCTTCTGATCAAGGAACACTACAACAAAAAAAGCATAACAGTGGCCTGTGAAAATAAAATTCCCTGATCTTATCATATTCCTCACCATCCTGAAGCAGCTGGCTTGGAAATACTGTGGAATGACTTTTACAAAACTTGGTTATACTCCTAGCTAGGTAGTAATTCCTGGCAGAAGTAAGTCAAGGCTTTCCAGAAAGATGTCCATGCTTTGAATCAGTGTCTAATAATAGTGTTGTTTCTCCCATAGCCAGGATTCATGGGACCAGAAATCAAGAGATGAAAATGAGAGTTGTATACACACTATTATCCATAGTAGTGCTTTAGCAAATTCTTTTTTTCTTTCTGTTTCCATAACTGTATGCTCTGCGGGGCTAGAGGTTTTCATTATAGATGGAAAACCATTTCCACCAGGAGACATAACAATGATTCCTTAGAACTGAAAGTTAAGATGGTCACCGCATGCCTCTGAATCAACAGGCAAAGATGGGAGTTCCTGTGGTGGGTGGAATGATTGATCATGACTACCATGGGGGAAGCTGGAGTGCTGGTACCCAATGGAGGTTAAGGAAGAGTATGCCTGGTATACAGGAGATCCCTTCAGTGTCTCTTAGTATCACCAAGTCCTGTGATTAAGATCAATGAAAAACTGTAATAAATATAATAACCCACTACAGGCAGAACTATTAATGACTCAGACCCTTCAGGAAGGAAGATTTGGGTCAACCCACTAGGTAAATAACTGTAACAGGCTGAAGATAAAAAATTTGGTAATAGAGGTTGGTAGTTGCAAATGCCACCTATAGCCATAACCAACTTAAAAATAAGAACTATAAGTGCTATGAGTAGATCCTCCTTATTTTGGTATAAATCTCTCTTTCTCATAGTCTATTGTTTCTGTTTCTCTGGAGAACTAGAAAAGCTTGACTGATCCCTCACTTCATTCAAGATTTTCACTCCTTAAGTATAAGCCCAAGAAAAGTAGAAAAATATGCCCACACAAAGGCTTATATCCAAAGTACATAGCAACATCACTCATGATAGTAAAAAGGTGGAAATAACATAAATGTATATTAACTGACGAATGGATATATAAAGTGTAGTGTATACATATAATGAAAAATTATTATTTAGAAATAATAAGGAATGAAGGACAGATACAAGCTTACATATTGATGAACCTGGAAACATTATGCTACATAAAAGAAGCTGGTCACAAATATATATATATTGTGTGACTTTATTTATATGATAAGTCCAGAGTTGGCAAATCTACAGATATTTGAAGTAGATTAGTGGTTGTCTATGGAAGGGGTGGAGATAACTGAGAAGTATCTGCTTTCATGCAGGAATTTATTTGGGGGTGATGAAAATGTTTTTAACAGATTATAACGATGATTTCACAACTCCTTTAATATTCTAATAGTATTACAGTATACATTAAAATTCTGTGCAATGTGAATTACTTTTCAGTGATGTTAAAAAATAAGAAAATAGATCAATGGAATGTCTCAAGAAAAAGAAGAGAGATGGAATGTGTATGACAATTGTAAAGGATGGCAACTGGTGTGATTTTGCTGCAGGAAATAATAAGAAGAGTGTGTATGAGGGGAGAGGGGGATGGATAGGGAGAAGTGAGCTGGAAATGCAGAATGCAGCCTATAGAGCTCCCTGTGATGACATCACTCTCCTCCCTAATGAATAATGAGAGTCAATGAAGGCTTTGAGCGGGAGAGTGATGTGATCCAAACAGTGCTATAAGAAGATTGATTTTGGTGTGGTGGGATTTTTAGTTTAGATACTCATCATTCTTGCATTTTAAAATGCCATCATTATATGCCAATATTATTTCTCATTTTTTGTCAATACAACCCTTCTACAGAAACCAAGCTAACTTCTTTTGTCATTTCTCATATTTAAACTGTGTCTCTATACTTTTTATTCCATTCACCCCCAACTAGAAATCACTCCTTCTTGCCCTCTGCTAATACTTTCCAGCCTATTTTGAAATATATTTCTCTAGGAACCTTCTCTGATTATCTTCCATTCAGCTCTGATCATTTCTCTACATTTCTTTTTCAATATGTGTGCATTCCATATGTACTATACTGTTTGACATATTTCCTCCTATATAATTATGCCATGTTATTGTATGTTTTCCTAATACAGTTTGAAGATCAGTGCTACTACTTTTGTTTGTTCTGTGTGAACATACACACAACACTGAGTAGCCACAATATAGAATTCAGTGCCTAGAAAGTTACTCAAAAATGTTCTAGCTAGCAAATTACTCATGGTAATGAGGTTCATGGACTGAATGTGTCTTCTCCACCTTCAATTTACATGGTGAAATATTAGCCTAATTGTATTAGGAGGGGGATCTTCAGAAAGTACTTAGGTCACAAGGGTAGAGGCCTCATGAAGGGGATTAGTTCCTTAATAAAAAGTGATACAAAAGCACACACTCTCTCTCATTCCTTGTCTTTCTCTCTTTCCTTCTCTCTTCCTTTCCTCCCCTCCTTTTCTTTCTCTTCCCTTCCCCTCCCCTCCCCTCTCCTCTCTCTTCTCTTCTCTCTATTCTCTCTCTGCCATATGAGAATACAAGCAGAAGATAGCTGGCTGCAATCCAGGAAGAAGCCTCTCACTAGACACTGGATCAGCTGGTGGTTTGATCTTGGACTTCCCAGACTCCAGAACTGTGAGAAATAAGTGTTATTTAGACCACCCAGTCAATGATATTCTGTTATAACAGCCTGAACTAAGACACCTTCCTTCAAATCATTAGGCCAAATCTCATTTTCTCTGTGCAATTTTGAATGGTGATACTCTGAATTTTCAAAATGTGTGATCTGTAATATACATTGCCCAGATGGTCCTTTTGTTGCAAGAATATTACAAAACACTTACATCTTTTTAGTTTTCTTTTTTTCTGATGTTTCCTGACTAGTGCTACATCCCAATCACAGTGGCCAAGTCACGACATGAGTTGCTCAGAAAACCGAGTGTCATATCATTATGACTCCATCACAAGTGCTAAGAACAACTAAGGCACAGGGGATTCTTTTTTAATGTCTTGCCTGGGAAATGTTTACTATAATTTATATTGCCATTTGGTATCAATTCATTAATGAGTAATTGTAATCAGCAACTTAATCTAAGGGAAAAGATGTTTTGTGAGTCAGAAAAATAGCCACCAGAATCTTTGCCAGTGCATGAAAACCTTCTGAGGAAAGAACACCTGGCTGATTTAATCATGACCCAGTGTGCATTGACTAAAGCCCTGGCCCTGCACTGACTAGATGAAGACCAAACATAGAAAACCACTAAATGAACACAAAATACCATTTTTCGGGGCAGTGCCTGTGGCTCAGATAGTAAGACATCGGTCTCATATATCAAGGGTGGTATATTCAAACCTGGCCCTGGCCAAACTGCATCAAAAAAAATAGCTGGGCATTGTGGCAGGCGCTTATAGTCCCAGCTACTTGGGAGGCTGAGGCAAGAGAATCACCTAAGCCCAAGAACTGGAGATTACTGTAAGGTGTGATGCCATAGCACTCTACTGCAGGTAACAGACTAAGACACTGTCTCTAAAAAACAAAACAAAACAAACCATTTTTATTTTTTTGATCACATGATGGAAAATTTTCCTCTTTATTTCTATGTCCATCATCATTTAGTACTGAAGACAGAGAATTTGATTTCTCTAAGAAGAAGCAGCCTTACATTCAGGAGACTTTGTTTCTAGTTTCAGATTTTGGTTCTTACTATCAATCTATTTGGAGAAAGTTGTTGAAACTTGCTGAGTTTTGGTTTTAGTTGCTCTATCAAAAATATTAAAGGGTAGTTATTAAGATCAAATGAACTAAAGTTAAAGAATTGATTTACAAATTAAAATATTCTATCTATACATAAAGTTAATATTTTATAGGATGAAAAATGTCAAATCCATATTTCAGAGTAAAAAACAGTCTAAAATAAATTATGAAAGATTTTCTTAAAAGAAGCCTTGAAAAAATGGATACTTGTTTTCTGTATGAGCTAAATCAATATACAAGCACCCAAACTTACCTATCAAATTCTGTAGCCATACTATATATCAAGAAAATAGAAAGGTTCATTCATTTTAAGTGCAATGAAGTAAATTTGAATGGGTCAGAATTTGGAATTAGAACTAAGGTTCAACAGATGCTGAGGGAACAGATCCAGCTATAGGAGTTAGAAGGAAGTCTTGTCAAAGATAATGGCAATAGGTGACAGGTGGCACTCCTGTAAAATTACTGAGGAAGACTCAGCTGGCCTACCAGGCTCTATCTGCAGGCATTCAGTCTATAACATTAGGAAACCCCAGGGGAGAGAGAACATGTAAAGTCAAACTGGGTATGTCTGTGGTAGTCGACCAGGCGGCAGATACTGGCCAGGGATCCAGAATATGGCAATAAATGGTATTAGGGAGAGAAAAGCTAAAGGCAAAGTAATATCTTGAACTTACTGGGTAAATAAGAAGTTAATCAAGACAAGATTTCTGTCTGAAGGAAACAGGACTAGGATCCAGGTACCAAGCCTGGACCTGGGATGAGCAGGTCAGGAGTGCAGTACCATAAATTAGAGAACAATAACAATGATACTAACATAAATAATGTACTAGTGCATTTTATTGATTATTTAGTATGTGCTGTAAATAAGTTCTTTGAGATATGTATCTTATTTACTGTACTTCCTATTGCAAACTTAGAATTGAGTTCTATTATCACTCACTATTTTATATATGAAAATACTGGGGCATAGAGAGGTTATACAACGTGGTCAAAATCAAACAAGAAATTTCCATCCAAGGATCTGGCTCTAGAGCCCTAGATTTTGACACTGCATTTTACCATCTCTCCGTTTTTTGACCATGGCCAAAGTCAGGCTATCAACAAAGAAGACTTCATGCTGCCCAACATCAGCATCATCTCAGTAGTCCAAGGCAGTGAGACTAATTTAGAGGTTGCTTGTTGATTTTAAGGAAGCCCATGTCTGAGATATGAAACAATTTCAGTTCAGGTCTGAATGAAGATAAGAATGCAGAATCAGAGAATAAGGGAAAACAGTATCAGGTAGACAGGTGTGCAAGATGGGATCAGCTCTAGAAATGGGTTGAGGCATGAAATCAGGAAAGAGGCATTTGATGAGGGGCCAAGACATAAGTAGCAGGGGGGGTGAGACATCAATTTAAAGGAGACGTGCTAGGTTGAAGATTACTATCCAAAAGATGTGGTTAGTGCTTGATAAATAACTCCTACCCGAAGCAAGCCTTGAATGTCACGGGATGACCTCCCTAGTGGGAAGAAAAGACAAACAGGACCATTATTCTCCCCCAGGAGAGGTTATCTCCTGTAAGTTGTGTGTGATTTTTCTCTCTAGATCTCCTGCTTTCGCTCAATTAACTTTATTCTCTTTTAGAAATAGTTAGGAGTCAAAGTGAAAAGAGGCCTACATCTCGAGATATGTGTAAGAATCAGACATAACTGGAAGTTCAGTCACTCAATTTCACAATGGCACACACTGCAAGGGAAACTGGAGAATTTGTAATTGTACAGAAATAGCCCGGTGAGGTAATTAATTCAGGAATTTTCCAAAATTCAACAATATACAGTAAATCAGGTTGTGAAAGTTTCTCTTCCTGATGGCATATTTAGAACATTTCCACATTTCCTCGGAAAGGGAAGATGTCCTTTCCCAATTTCTCCGCCTACCCTTCAAAGAAAAAATACAAACTAAACCAGGAATTTACAAAACAAATCATAAAAAAAAGGGACTCAACATCGAACTCTCTTAACCAATACCAGATTATGTGCATTGCCCAAGGTGCTTATTTTAATAATGTCAGTAAAATGTCTCAGAGAGGACATTAAGGCTTCTGGACTAAGTTCAACCTACTGAGTCACTGAATTCTAGAAATAATTCAGGAGACTTCTCTATATAAACATTCTATTTAGTTCAACAGATGTTTCTTTAGACAAGTGAAAATGGAAACTCAACATACCAAAACTTATGAAATGGAGTCAAAGTAGTTCTGAGAGGGAAGTTCAGAGCAATAAATGCCTACATCAAAAACAAAAGAAAAATCTCAAGTAAACAACCTACTGTGTTTAACCCCCTCTGGTAAATTGATATCTAAGTAGTTTACTATTACATCTATTTTGTATTTATGGGAATGGAAATGAGATTATTTTCATGATTTATTTTTTAGCATTCTGTCATTAGAGTATAGAAGCACTACTGACTTTATATGTCAATTTTATAGTTTTGTAATTTTTACTGAATTTGTTTATTATTTCTAACATGTTCTGGGTGAAGTCTTTGGGAATTTCTGTATATGAGATCATGTCATCTCTAAGCAGGGGCAATTTAACTTCTTATTTTTTTCATTTTGATATCTTTTATCTCTTTCTTTTGCCTAGTAGTTCTTGGTAGGACTTTAAGTATTATACTTAACAGAAGTGGTGTGAGTGGGTATTCTTGGCTGGTTCCTAAATTAGAAAATATTTAACTTTCACCATTGTGTATGATGTCATCTATGGGCTTATGATATATGGCCCTTATTGTAGTGAGGAGCATTCTTTCCATACCAAATTGTTCGAGAATTTTTCTCATGAAATGATGATGACTTTTGTCAAATGACTCTCCGCATTTATCTGGATGATCTTGTAAGTTTTATACCTCACTCTGTTAATGTGTAACATTTATTGATTTGGGTATATTGAACCATCCTTGCTTCCCAGGGATAAATCTAACTTAATCATGGTAAACAATCCTTTCAGTGTGCTATTGAATGCAACTGGCAAGAATTTTGCTGAAGATTTTTCCATTTATATTCATTATGGGTATTGGTCTGTAATTTTCTAGTCTTATAGTGATTTTGTCTGGCTTTATTATCATGTTAATGCCAGCCTGGGAATATAACCCTCCTTAATTTTTTAGAAGAGTTTAAGTAAGATTAGTATTAGTTCTTTAAATATTTGATAAGATTCAGCATTGAGGCCATTAGAGCCTGAGGTTTTCTTTGTGGAGAGACTTTTTATGACTGATCCTATTACATTATTCATTATTGGTTTGCTCAGACTTTCTGTTTTTTCACTGTTCAATCTTGGGAGAATGTGTGTGTCTAGGAATTTATACATTTCTTCTAGGTCATCCAATTATAGGCATAGAATCAGTCATCGTACTCTCTTGTGATCTGTTGTATTTCCATGCTATCAGTAATAATGTCTGCTCTCTATAATTGTCTTTACTTGAGTCTTATCTATTTTTTTATAGTCCAGTGAAAAGTTTCATGACCTGTTTATCTTTTCAAAATATTAACTCTTAGATGTGTTGATCTTCTATTGTTTTTATTGTCTTTCTAGACTTTATTTCACTTATTTCTGTTGCGGTTTTTTTTTTTTTTTTTGGCCGGGGCTGGACGTGAACCTACTACCCTTGGCACATGGAGCCAACACCCTACTCCTTGAGCCATAGGCACTGCCCTATTTCATTTATTTCTGTACTCATCTTTGTTATTTCCTCCCTTCTGCTGATGTTGGGATTAATGTGTTCTTTTTTTTAGGTCCTTGAGATCTAATATTAGGTTGTTTACTTGAGATTTTCCTTTTGTTTTTGATGTAGGTATTAATGTATTCTTTTTTTAGTTCCTTGAGATTTAATATTCAGTTGTTTACTTGAGATCTTTCTTTTGTTTTTGATGTAGGTTTATTGCTATGAACCTCCCTCTTAGAACTTCTTTGACTCCATTTCATAAGTTTTGGTATGTTGAGTTTCCATTTTCACTTGTCAAAGAAATTTTAAAATTTCATTTTTAATTTATTCTTCAGCCCATGGTTTGTTCAAGTGCCTGTTGTATGTTTTCCAGGCATTTATTAATTTTCTTGTTATGGTTTTTATTCATTGTTCCTTGTTATTGATTTCTAGTTTTATATCACTGTGGTTAAAAAAGATACATGGTATGATTTCAGTCTTCATAAATTTGTTAAGACTAATTTATTTGCTAAACAAATAATTTATTGTTTGGCCAGGTCACTGAAGAAGAATGTATCTTTTTCTACAATTGGTGACATGTTCAATGTATATCTGTTAGGTCCATCTGAATTTAAGTGTAGATCAAATCTAATGTGTCCTTATTGGTTTTTAGTCTGGATAATATCTCAGCTGTTGAAAGTGGGGTGGGGTATTAAAGTCACTTGCTATTATTAAATTATAATCTCTCTTCAGATATATTAATATTTATGTTACATAATATATTTAGGTTATAAAAATGATACTTATTTGCATATACTGATTTTATAACCTGAGATTTTGCTTATTTAATTTATCAATTCCAGGAGTCTCTTGACAGAATCTTTAGGGTTTTCTGGATATAAGATTATACTATTGGCAAAGAGTGATAATTTGATCTTCTCTTTCCCAATTTAGATATCCTTAATTTCTTTCTCTTGCCTGATTGCTCTGGCTAGACCTTTCAGCACTATATTGAATAAAAGTGGTGACAGTGGGCACCCTTGCCTTATTCCAGCTCTTAAGTGAGAATGCTTTCAAATTTTCCCCTTTCAGTTTTATGTTGGCTGTTACATATGGCTATAATAGTTTTGAGATATGTTCCTTCTATGTCTATAGTAGAACTTTTGTAAATTGATCACCCAAGGGACTGGTCAACAGAGGTGGTTAACAGTGAGAACATGTGGTACATGTCTGATCTATGAAAATTAGGTTAATGTAGCGAGGTGATCAACTATGGAAGTTCTGCTGTATTTTATTAAGGATTTTTATTATAAAAGGGTGCTGAATTTTGTGAAACACTTTTTCTGCATATATTAGGATGACCATATGATCATAGTTTTTGCTTCTGTCTGTGTGGTGTATCTTATGCATGTTGAACCATCCCTGGGACGAGGCCCACTTGGTCATAGTGAAATTTTTTTTTGATGTGCTACTGAATTTGTTTTGCTAGAATTTTATTGAGGATTTTTTCATCATATTCAAAGAGATATTGGTCTGTAGTTTTCTTTCTTTGTCATGTACTTTCCTGGCTTAAATATCAAGGTGACACAGACTGTAGAATATTAGGGGGGATTCCTTCCTTCTTGGTCTTGTGAAAGAATATCTGTTTTATGGGTACAAATTCTTCTTTGTAGGTCTGATGAAATTCTGCCATGAGAACAGCTGGCCCTGGTTTTTTTTTTTTTTTTTGTTGTTGTTGTTGTTGTTGATGAAAAACTTTTTATTGCTTTTTTTAAATTTCTTTTTTTTTTCTTCCTTCCTTCCTTCCTTCCTTCCTTCCTTCCTTCCTTCCTTCCTTCCTTCCTTCTTTCCTTCCTTCCTTCCTTTTCTTTCTTTCTTTTTTAGATAAGAGTCTTACTGTGTCACCCTTGGCAGAGTGCCATGGTGTTACAGCTCACAGCAACTTCAAACACTTGGGCTTAAGCCATTCTCTTGCCTCAGCCTCCCAAATAGCTGGACCTACAGGCTCCTGCTGCAACTCCTGGCTATATATATATTTGTAGTTGTCATTGTTGTTTAGCAAGCCCAGGCAGGCTCAAGCCTGCCAGCCCCTGTGTATGTGGCTGGTGCCCTAGCCACTGAGCTACAGGCACTGAACCATTGTTGGTTCAATTTCATTACTTCTTATTGGTCTGTTCAGGAGTTCTATTTCTTCTTGATTAATCCTTTGGAGGTTGTGTGTTTCTAGGAATTTGTTCATTTCCACAACATTTAACTGATGTAGAGTATAAACATTTTTAACATTGTTATATTTTCTTGATGAGTTGACTTCTTTATTATTATATCATTACCTTATTTGTCTTTTTACAGTTTTTGACATAATGCCAGAAATGTCTGATATTAGTACAACTACCTCTGTTGTACTAAAAGGTACAACTACCTTTTGTTTCTATTTATATGGAGTATCATTTTCCATCCCTAAACTTTCAATATGTGTGTCCCTAAAGGGGAAGTTAGTTTTTCACAGGTACTGTATAGTCAAGTGTTATTGCTTTTTTCTTTCCTTTTTTTTTTTTTTAACTCCATTCAGCGAGATACTTTTTTTTTTTTTATTAGAGAACTCAAATCATCTACATGCAATGTATTTATAGGTAAAGACTTATTACTGTCATGTTGTGAATTGTTTTCTGGTTGTTTTGCAGATACTTTACTTTCTTCTTCCTTTCTTGATATCTTCCTTTGTGATTAGGTGATTTTTCCTGGATCCTTTGAGTATTTACTTTTTTAACTTTTGTGTGTCTACTATAGGTTTCTGCTTTGTGGTTTCCATAAGGCTTGCATAAAAATCTTTTAGTTAAAGCTATATTATGCTTGTAACAACTTAATTTTGATCATATAAAAAAACCTCTACATTATTCCTTCCTCCATTTTATGTTTTTAATGTCACAATTTATAACTTTTTATATTTGAATTTCTTGACAATTTATTGTAGCTACTATTCTTTTTGTTGACTTCATCCTTTGACCTTCATACTAATAAAGTGATTTGCACCGCACAATTACATATTGGAGTATTCTGAGTTCTATTCTTTACTTACCTTGGCAAGTTTTATGCTTTCATGTATTTTTATATTATTAGCTACTATCTTTGTTTTTCAGCTTATAGAAATTCCTCCAGCTTTTCTTGGAAGGCAAATCTACTGGAGATGAATTTTCTCAGCCTTTGTTTGTCTAGAAAAATTCTTATCTCTACTTCATTTTTGAAGGACAGCCTTGTTAAGTATGGTATTCATGGTTAACAGTATTTTTTTTTTTCCTTTTAGTACTTTGAGTATGTCATTTCATTCTCTCCTGGCCTGTAAGATTTCTATTAAGAAATTTTGTGACTGCCTTATGAAGGTTTCTTTCTCTGTGATGAGTGACATTTCTCTTCTTTTTTTCACAATTCTCTTTGTTTTTGACTTTTGAAAGTTTGAGATGTGTCTTGGTAAAGATGTTTTTATATTTGATCTATTTGGGGTTTTATGGGCTTCAGGAATTGGGATGTCCGTTTTCCTCTCCTAATTTGGGAAGTTTCTGTCATAATTTATTTAAATAATTGTGCTGCCCCTTTTTCTTTTTATGTTCTTTCTGGTATATCTTTAATTTGCATATTGGTCCACTTGATATTGTCCCATAAGTATCTTAGTCTTTCTTCACTCTTTTTTATTATATATATTTTGTTCCTTTGACTTTGTAATTACAAATTTTATGCCTTTGAGTTCAATGATTTTTTTCTTCAATTTAAGCAACTCTGTCATTGGAGCTATGGAATTGAATTTTTTTGTTGTGTTCTTCAGTTCCTGGACTTCTCTTTGATTCTTCTTTATGTTTCTATTTCTTTCTTGAGCTTATCATTTTGTTGGTGTATTATTTTTTTTGATTTTATTTAGTTATCTATCTGTATTCATTTATAGTTCACTGAGTTTTTTTTTTTCAAGAAAATTACTTAGAATTATTTGTCAGGCAGTTTATAAATCTCCATTTCTTTAGTTTTGGTTACTGATTCTTTATATGTTCCTTTGGTGATGTCTTGTTTCTCTGATTACTTGTGATACTTGTGGTCATGTATTAGTGTGTATAAACTGAAGAAGTATGCACTTATACCAGTTAATTACCAGACTGATCCCAGTATGGAAGCAAGTGGACTCCAACAGTCTGTCTATACAGGTATTCTGAGCAGGCTGTCTGGTATGGTCTGCGGTAGGCTTCCTTATGAAATTTTTGAGTAGGTAACCAGATATCTGGAGCAGCAGGTGGATGGTCCTAGTGCATGGATGGTCAGGGTTATATGTATAGCCTTGGTCCTCTAGAGCAAACCTGGCTATTTGATCCACTGGGGCCAATCTTGTACCACTGTTCACTCTGGTGGTCCATGACAGTGATCTGGAATCTGGGTGTATAGCGACTGACCTAGAGCCTGTATATACAGGAGGATCAGTCTGAAATTTTGGTCCACAGTGGCAAACCTGGATTTGGTATGGTCTGGCCAGGTGTTTAGGGGGCCTTGACACCTGATCTCATGGTAGGCCTGTATACTGAGTGTGCAGGGTTAGTTCTGAGACTTTGGTCCATTGGAGCAAGACTAGATTCTAGGTCTACTAAATTCTGGGCCCATGAGACTAAGCTGGAGCCTGGGGTTAAGCTGGTACTGTGGTAGGCCTAGAACCTAGGTCCATAGGATCTGAAATAGAGATGGGGACCATCAGGACATCAGGATATGACTAAAGCTTAGGTCTTTGGGGGAAAACTTAGAGGGTGGGTACACAAATGCTGGCCAGAAGACTAGGTACATGAAGGCTGGGGGGGTGCCCTAAAGGCTATGCAGGGACCAGCTTGGAACTGGGTGGGCCTGAAGCCTCTTTCTGTGGGGACCAGCCCTATACTTGGTCCTTATGTGCTTGCCCGGTGCCTGCAGTCATGGAGTTAGCCTAGATCTGGGATCTGTAAGGGCTGATCTAGTACTTGGGTATGACTGAGGACTGGATTTTCACATGCTGTCCTGGATTTTGGAGCTGCAAAAGCTGTCCTCATACTAGAATAGGGCTAAAACTTAGAGCTATATGGGCTAACCTGCTCCTGGACCAGTCTGAAACCTAGGCCACAGGGAGGCCTGGAGTCCATGACTGTGAGTGCTGGCCTGTTTCTAAAGGGGCCCTGAAGGGTTGGATTCAGGGGATGGCCTGGCTCTGGGGCAAGCTTGGAGGCTGGAGGTGTGGAGGATAGGACAATTGTTTCATTATTCTAGGTCTTTGTATATTCATATGAAATTTGGAGTCAGCTTAACAATTCCCACAAGCCATTCTTGGATATTTTAAAACTTTTTAAATAAACTACTTATTTTAGGAATGGTTTAGATTTACAGAAAATTTGCAAAAATTATACAGAGAATTTCCATTTAAGTTTCCTTTTTTACATCTTACCTTAGTTTAATACACTTGTCACAATTAATAAACCAGTATTGATAAATAATTTTAAACTAAAGTCCATAATTTAATCCTATTTTCTTAGATTTTGCCCAATTCCCCCTTTTTTTTCAGAAGCCTATCCAGTATTCCAGATTACATTTAATAATGTTTTTTTAGGCTCCTCATGGCTGTGTCAGTTTCTCAGGATTTCCTTGGTTTTGAAAAGCACTATACAAGTATTTTGTAGAACAATCTCAGGTAGAGATTTGTCTGATGTTTGGGGGAAAGTGATCACACAGGTAATATGCCACCTTTTTCACATCATTCCAGTGGTCTAAATTATCAAGATGATTTTTCACTGATAATGTTAACCTCAACCAGGCTCAGCGTCTATAGTTCAGTGGTTAGGGCACTGGCCATGTACACCAGGGGTGGTGAGTTTGAACCCAGCCTGAGCCTGTTAAACAAACAACAACAACTTAGCTGGGTGTTGTGGTGGGTGCCTGTAGTCCCAGCTACTAGGGAGGTTGAGGCAAGAGAATCGCTTGAGCTCAAAAGTTTGAGGTTGCTATGAGCTATGAGCAATAAAGCTAGACTCTGTCTCAAAACAAACAAACAAACAAACAAAAAAAAAACGGTTTAACCTCAATCAGCTGTCTGAGGTAATACTTGCTGGATTTCTTCACAGCAAAGTTAATTTTTCCCTTTTCCATATTATAATCTTTGGAAGTCCCTATCCACAGCCCTCATTTAAGGAGTGGGAAGTTATGTTCTACCTGCTTGAGGCACACATCTCTATAAATTATCCAGACTTCTTTCATATGCAAATTTTGTCTATTCTCCTTCATTTATTTATTTAACAATTTATTTACTTTAGTATAGACTTGTGGATATTTATTTTCTCCTTTGAATGATAATCTGATACTCAGTGGATCCCTGTGTCTCTTTGACACACCCCAGTGTTAACTGTTTGAGCACATTTTTACTTTCTGACACTACAAGAAATTCCAGGCTCATCTTCTATGTTTACTGCCTCAGATTTAGACTCAGCCATTTCTTGAATGAGTCCTAGTTCCTTTAGTTGGAAAATAACATTAAAAAACAAAGTTTAGACTCTAATTGGCTGCTAGAATTTTGATTTGAATCCATAGAACATTTTAAGGAAAAATGTTATCTTGAAATATTAATTGTTGGCTCAGTGCCTGTGGCTCAAGCAGCTAAGGCACCAGCCACATACACCCTAGCTGGTGGGTGAATCCAGTCTGGCTCCACCAAACAACTATGATGGCTGGAACAATAACAACAACAAAAATAGCCAGGCATCGTGGCGGGCGCCTGTGGTCCCAGCTACTTGGGAGGCAGAGGTAGGAGAATCACTTGAGCCCAGGATTTGGAGGTTGCTGTGAGCTGTGATGCCAGGGCAATCTACCCAGGATAACAGCTTGAGGCTCTGTATCAAAAAAAAAAGAGAGAGAAGAAAAGAAAGAAAGAAAGTAAAAAAGAAAGAAAGAAAGAAATATTAATTGTCTAATTTATTCATATGCTATCTTTTACTATTCATTTAGGTTTTCTTGATCTCTCATAGTAACATTTTCTTGCTTCCAATGTGGAAGTTTTGTACATCTTTCGTTATATTTATTTTTGTGTTTTGATATTTTTAAATTTTGTGGTAAATGGAAGATGTCAATTGCTTTGTTATTTAAACTTTATGTCCCAATTATTGCCGCTGCTACCTAAAAATACAATTGGCCATGGAGGATATGGTTGTTAAATTTATTTATCAGTCTTAGTGTGTTTTTTTGTTTTGTTTTGTTTTTGTTTTTGGCTTTTTCCCTCCTATGCCTTTCTTTGGATCATCTATGTACATAATCGCGTTGTCTCAGAATGAAGAAGACGTTCTATTTCTTCACTTCCAATCTTTATGCATTTGATTTCTTTTCCTTGTCTTATTACACTGGCTAGAACTTCCAGAATAATGTTAAATATAACAGGCTGAAAATGGATATCTCAATTTTTTCCTAGTCTTTGAAGGAAATGGTTACTATTTCATGATTAGGTATGATGTGCTCTGTTCTGAGATGCCTTTTATCAATCTGAGAACATTTCCTTTCAAGTTAATGTCTTAGTCTTTCTGTACTGCTATAAAAATACCACCTATTGGGTAATTTATAAACTATAGAAATTTATTTCTCCCAGTTCCAGAGGCTATAAAGTAGAAGATCAAGGTGCTCAAAGGTTGATGTCTGGTGAGGACTCTCTTGTTAAATCTTCACTTGGTGGAAGGCAGAAGGGCATAAAGGGATCTAAGTTAATTCCCTCCAGCCCTTTCATAAGGCACTAATCCATTCATGAGGGCAGAATTCTCATGATTTAATCACTTCTCAAAAAGCCCTCACCTCTTAATACTGTAACAGGGGGATTAAGTTTCAATATGAATTTTAGAAATGCACATTTAATTGTTAACACTTAATTTGCCAAATTCGTTTTATCACAAGTTAATGCTGTATTTTACTGCATTTTTTTTGCATCTATTGAGATAATTATAATTCTGAATGACATGGACTAATTTCCCAATGTTAGATTACCTTTTCACTCTTTAGGTAAACTCTACCCTACTTTAGTGTCATATTTCTTTCTTATGTTGCCAAGTTTGTTAATATTTTAGTAACTTTTTGTATCTATTTTCATGAGGAATATTAGTCTGCAATATCTATACATCACTTTCACTCACATTCCTTTGGGCCAAACTTATTGTGTATGTCATTCTTACTTTCCAAATTACAAAAGCAAGTATAGTTCCTATCTCACATGCTCTTCGTAAAATACAGGGTGGCCATAAAGTTAGATTGCACATGAACTTTATGGTCACAAAGTATGGTATTGGAACTCATCCCTTTGAAGGAGGGGTTCTATTCCCTGAAATCTGGGCAAAAATGGCACTATGTTACTTAGGAGTCTAACTAATAAGAGACAATACAGTTTATAGAGGAACCTTGTTTTTAGACTCAAGAACCATACTATGCAAGCAATTTGACTATTCTGAGGCCAGTAGGGTGTGACCAAATTCAAACAAGACGATGGAGAGACTACATGGTGAGGCCCTGAGACTGCATGAAGAGATAGTCTCAGCCAGTTGCCTGAAAATGTTCCGCACCCACCCCCTCCCGTTCTAGCTCTATCTCCATCTGGCTGAAACGATATGAAAGAACTAGGGCAAACAACTCTGCCAAGCCTTTCCTGAATGCTTACCCACAAAAAATGTGAAGGGTAATAAAACCAATATTATTGTTTCAAGCCACTAAGTTTTGGGATGATTTGATAAAGCAATAGGGGAAAAGAACTTCTGGGAAGCCATATACCCAAGTAAATATGAAGAGTTTGGTTAGCAAGTAATGAAAGCAGAGAAGAATGGATGTTGGGGGATATCCGGAAGTACCTTCCATGCCTTCCATAAATTTATTGATTAGTTATGAAATCAAAGTATATTTAATAGCATCAACATATTATAATGTGCCATGGGATATGTGCTTCAATATTAGTATGCATAACATGTGTGGGTAAGGATATTTTCCAGAGTTAGAAGATTAAGGAAGTCCTTTTCAGGAAAGAAATAATAATAAAAATGGCAGCAATAATATTTACCATTTAGTGAGTTAACACCTTAAATATTTATTTGTAGTTAACACCCATGACATTCTGAAATAGATATCATTACCCTTGATTTGCAAATGAAGATATGGAGACGTAAGAAATTATGTATCTAGTAAATGAAATAATCTTGTTTTTCCTCCTTCCCATTGTCCTTCCTTGTTTTCTCCCTTCTTTCCTTCATTTCTTCTTTTTTTATTATACACATAATGAGAACACTTAACATGAAATCTAACCTCTTGGATTTTGACGTGCACGGTGCACTATTGCTAAACATAAGCGCTATTCTGCACAGCACATCTCTATAACTTAATCCATCTTGCATAACTGAAACTTTATACTCCTTGAAAAACAACTCCCTATCCCTCCTCCACCCCGCCTTTGGCTACCAGATTTCTACTCTGTTCCTGAGTCTGACTATTTTAGATACCTGATAAAAATGGAATTGTGCAGTGTATGTCCTTCTATGACTGGCTTATTTCACTTAGCATAATGTCCTCAAGGTTTATTCATGTCATTTAATATGACAAAATTTACTTCTTTTTAAAGGCTGAATAATATCCTCTATTCTGTGTATACAACATTTTCCTTTTTACTTATTTATACATGGTTTGTTTCCATAAGTTGGCGATCATGAATAATACTGCAATGAAAATGGCAATGCAGATATCTCTTGAGATTCTGATTTCCATTCTTTTGGATATATACCCAGAAGGGGGATTGCTGGATTATATCATAGTTCTATTTTTAATGTTTTCAAGAAAACTTTGTACTGTTTTCCATAGTAGCAACACTAATTTATATCTCCACCAACAGCATGAAGACTCCAATTTCTCCACACCCTCATCAACACTTATCTTTTTTGCTGTATTTTGTTTTTGTTTGATGCTAGCCCTCATAACAGGTGTGGGTGATAGCTCACTGTGATCATATTTTCACTCCCCTGATAATTAGTGAAGCTGAACATCTTTCCATAAACTAGGTTGCCATTTGTATGTCTTTTTTTGGAGAAATGTCTATTCATGTATTTTGCACATTTTAAAAGCAGGTTCCCCTCTTGTCAAAAGTATGGTTTGTAAAGTTTTTAACTTTTTACACCTTATTTTCTGGCTTTTTTTTTTTTTTTAATTGTTGGGGATTCATTGAGGGTACACAGAACCAGGTTACATTGATTGCTTTTGTTAGATAAGGACCCTCTTATAATTGTGTCACACCCCTTGTCCCCCATCCCATCCCTCCTTCCCTTTCTTAGCTCTCCCCATCCCCTATCCTCTACCATGTACTAGGACCTTAATTGTCCTCATATCAGAATTGGGTACATAGGATTCTTGTTTCTCCATTCTTGTGATGCTTTACTAAGAATAATGTGTTCCACACCCATCCAGGTTAATACAAAATATGTAAAGTCTCCATCTTTTTTAGTGGCTGAATAGGAAGCTCTGTTTTTTAACTGTTAATTTTTTCCATTCTTGTCAAGAAGCTTTTAAGTTTGATGTAAACTCATTTATTCATTTATCCTTATTATTTTGTCTGTGATTTTTGAGGTTGTATCCAAAAATTCATTTCCTGACACTATGGAGATCACATGTATATATCTTCTGGTTTTCCAGAAGTTTTTGCAACCTCAGTCCTTAACGAAATCTATTTTGAGTTGATTTTTATTCAAAGAAAAAGGTGAGTGTCCAAATTCATTCTTTTACATGTGGGTGTCCAATTTTCCTAACTCCATTTGTAAGGAGACCATTCTCTCTATAAATTGTTTATTCTTGGCAGTCTTGTTGAAGATCACTGACCAGATTTACATTAATTTATTTCTGGGCTCTCTATTCTACATCATTGACCTATATGTCTTTTTTATTATAGCTTAGTAACATATTTTGAAATCAGAAAGTGCGATGCCTCTAGCTTTGGTCTTCTTTCTCACTATTGTTTTGGCTCTTTAAGATCTTTTGTGGTTCCATGTGAACTTTTTATGATTGCATTTTTATTTCTGTGAAAAATACCATTGGGATTTTGATAGGAATTATATTGAATCTCTAGCTTTATTTGCAATTTTTACAATATGAAAGCTTTCAATACATGAACATAGGACGTGTTTCCATTTATTTGTCTCTGCTTTAATTGCTTTCACCAGTGGTTTGTTGTTTTTGGTATATAAATCTTTCAACTGCTTGATTAAATTTATTTCTAAATAATTTATTCTTTCTGGTGCTATTGTAAATGGCATTATTTTCTTAATTTCCTTTTCGATAGTTTATTATTAGTGTATAGATCTATGCAAAAAAGATTTTGTATGTTGATTTTGAATCCTGCAACTTTACTACACTCATTTATTAGTTCTAATAGCTTTTTTTTTTTTTAACATGGAACACTTCAGGCTTTCTATGTATGATTATTTCATCTGTAAACAGGGATAATTTAACTTCTTCCTTTTCCATTAGCAGGATTTTTCTTTCCTTTTCTTGCCTAATTTCTCTGGGTGGAACTTTCAGTACCCAGTACTATGCCTCCCTATTGTTTTTGAAGTACAACTTTGCTGAGTATAATAGTCTTGATTGATATTTTTGGCTTTTGTGTTTTTTCTTAAAACTTAGAACAGATCATCCCATTGCCTTTTGATCTATAAGATTTCTACTGAGAAATCTGTTGATAATCTTATGGAGGTTCCCTTGCATGTGACAAGTTCCTTTTCTCTTTCTCCTTTCAAAATTCTCATTTTTTCTTTCATTTTTGCCAATTTGATTAAAATGCATTTTGGTGTAGACTTATTTAGGTGCATTCTATTTGATATTCTTTGAGCTTTATTCATGAATCTCAATGTCTATTTCCCTAAAAAATTTCAGGAATTTTTTTAAAGGCAATTTGCTTTTAAAATAGCTCTCTGTCTTTTCATTTCCTTTTACCTGTTCCATTATAAGTATATTGGTGCACTAAATGTCCCAAAATTGCCTTAGGCTTTCTTTACTCTTATTGCTATTTTTCCCTCTGGTTTCTATAACTGGATAACTTCAAGTAACTGGCCTACAAAGTTACAAATTCTTCCTTTTGCTTACATCTGCTGTTGATGGTATCTGTAGAATTTCACTGATTCCTTCTTCTACCTGATCAAGTTTCCTGTTGAGATTCCCAATAACATTTTCTACTTAATTTATTATAGACTTAATTTCTCTTTCTCTTTGCTTCCATTTTTAAGTTTCTATTTCTGCTGATAATCTCATCCTATTCATGTATTGTTTTCCTGATTTCCTTTAATTGTCTATCTATGTTCCCTTGTAACTCACTGAGCTTTAACATAATTATTTAAAATTCTTTGTCCTACAATTTATAAATCTCCATTTCTCTAGCCGTGGTTACTATAAGATTTATTTTGTTCTTTTGATTGCATTATGTTTTCCTGTTTCTTTATGTTCCTTGTAGCTTTGCATTAGTGTCTGTATATTTGAACACAACAACCATCTCTCAAGTACTTATGGACTGGTTTTGACAGGAAAGACCTTCAGTTAGACTGCCTAGAGATTATGGTAGTTTCTAATCCTTTTCTATGAATGTATCTTCTCTGGACTTGTTTCTTTAAATTCCTAAATAGAGGAAAACTTCTTTAATTTTTTTCATGAGTCCATATTATCTTTCTCCCTCTTGGGTCTGCTGTACTATGGCCTATACTTTGTAGGTGCACTCCACTAATCTCCTTACTTGCCTGTGGATAACCCTTTAGTTTTTTATCTTTTCTGTGTCTTGCAAAGCTGTGTGGGGTTCAGTATGCCACCTTCTTTTTTTCCTTTATTCTGAGGTGCACCATCCAAACTATGCCAGTTCCATTAGCACACTGGGTAAAGTGAAATAGAAGCTCATATAGATCAAAGGCTAGGATGTTGGAGCCCACTCCCATTCCCCATCCCCCCCAGGGAAAAACCTCAGATTTGTATGTCTTCTCCCAAACTTGAAGAGTCATGGCAACAGTAGTGACTTGCCTGCCCTTTTTCTTTTTGAATAGCTTCTCTCAGTCATGCAAGCTATGTTAGTTACTTCAGGGCTTCAAGTGGGACAAGACAGAAACAAGTTCTTGAAATAGTGCACTGAAAAACTGGGGGTATGTATGCATATTCACTTTACTTTTCTCAAAAGAGAAATTATGGGCTGATTCTATTTCTCTTAATGCTGAGCCATGCAAGCTTGGGGGGGAAGTGCTGACACGGGTAAAGTGAAATTTCTTTTCTTACTTATTACTCATTTCTGTACAGATGTTCTCTGTTCTGTGCTCATCGGAGTACTGCAACTTCTTAATTATATGCTGGACCCATCTTAAAGGTATTTCGGTTTGTATGTAATTGTTAAATCAGTGTTGTATTTCTGTGGGGATACACAGGAGGCTGTGACTTCCTATTTTGCTAACTTGCTAACATATAGACTCTTGTTTCAAATTCAAGTATTTTGACTCTAAAATCTAGAATTAATCAGAGTTCTGAAAAATAGTGGAAAAATTATTCAGTGAATAGGGCATTAAAAAGGGAAAAAAAGTTCTTCAAACCTGCATTTATAAGATAAGGTGGTGAAAAAGTGGTTCACAGAGAACTTTAAGCAATTTAGAATTTTTAAAATACAAAATTCAAAGCAGGTGGTGTAAAGAATATCAGAAAGTGAATAGGCACCAAATTATGGAGAGTGACAGACTAAAATTTTTGTGCCTTATCCTGTAAATGGTAAAGATTCATTGAAAGATTTTAAGCAGAGAAATAACAAGACCACAAATTTTAGATCTGCATCCAAATGTAGTGTGCATTGCATTCCAAGTGGTCAAGAATATAGGCAGAATGACCAATCAGAGGAAAACTCATTAGGTTGACATAAAAGAACGTGATGTGCCTACCAGGATAGCACCAGCTGTAGATGAGGGGATGAATTCAAGAAACATTTATGAAATAAAACTGCTAAGAGTTAGTCATTAGAACTGAGTTGCTAATGGATAAAGAGAAATCTTAGATGACTCTTTCTTTTTTTTAATTAAATAACCTGGTGGACCGAGACACACAAGCAAGGCAGTGTGGAGTGGGAAAAAATGTGAATTTAACTTTGAGTTATTGAGTATGCCAAGCTTAGGAGAACAGCCAGCGACATATCTAGCAGGACTAGACATATAATTTTGAAGTTTTAGTAGATTCCTATACCAAATATATGGTTCTTTGTAATTGTTAGGGATTCATTGAGGGTACAAATATCCAGGTTACACTAATTACATTTGTCAGGAAAAATCCCTCTTATAAATGTGTTCCTCCCCCAAGAGGTGCACCAAACACCATGATCCTCCTAGCCCCCACCAACTACTAGGTCATCAATTCTCCTCAAATCAAAATTGAGTACACTGGATTCTTGCTTCTCCATTCTTATGATGCTTTACTAAGAAGAATGTGTCCTACCTCTATCCAAGTTAGTACAAAAGATGTAATGTCTCTCTTTTTTAGTGGCTGAATAGTATTCCATGATATACACATACCACAGATTATTAATCCATTCCTGGATTGGTGGGGATTTAATTTTTTGACTGTTTATTACAGCTCAATTTATAAATATATATTTTGTAATGATAAACAGAGTTGTTTAAACCAAATAAATTAACGAAATGATCATCAGAATATATGCAGAAGACGAAAGGCGGTGAGGTAGGGTTCTAAGGAGGCACATTTGTAAAGAAGGCAGGGGAAAAGGACATGTATTATCTTGACAAGGGAAAGTTAGAGGAGTGTGTGGAAAATGAGAAGGGAATGAAATCACTGATGATAAATAAATAGAATGTATCTAGAATAAGCAAGCTGCTGATTATCTAGAATAATCAGATTTGCAGAGATTGAGTCAAGAAAAAACCAGTGAAGTATTTGAGGAGTTTGACAAGCAAGAGGCCTTTAGTGACCAATATAATAACTTTTAAATGAGTGGGAAATAAGAAATATAAATGGAGATTCTTATGTCTAATATCCATCTCAAACTTCACATGTCCTAAACTGCATTCTTGATCATCCCCTTCAAACTAGCCCCTCCTTGAGTCATCCATTCTTCAATTAAGTTGAACTCTGTCTTTGAGTTGCTCAGACCTCATCTTTGTTTGACTCTCTCGTTATCTCAAACAGAACATAAAATCATCAGCAAATCTCATTAGCTGTACCTACCCTAGAAGGTAACCATTCGTTCTCTCTTCATTACTCTCACTTACACACTTGCCTCCTCACATTTTGCTCTCTATACAACAATAGAGTCATCTCATTACAAAGGAGTAAGACCACCTCCTCTGTCTGCTCACACTCTGGCAGTGTCTTTCTTTTATGTTTGTTATCAAAGCCAAGACCTGCAGCAGCTTTCAAGGCAGTCTGCCTGTTTCCCTATTATTTTTGAGACTCGTGCAGCCTCATTTCTCACTTGTCTTTCTCTGCAGCTCTCTCTGCTCTAGGCCTTCCGCTTTCCCTCAGCACTCCAGGCTCTCACCACTGGCTTTGGCTTCATAGTATTCCAGGGTGTGAGTACCCTGCAATATTTACCTGTTCTACTCTTCACAGATATTTGTATGGATAATGCTGCCAGGAATACTCTTTTACATGTATTTGAGGTACATTAATATAAAATTCAGTGGTATACATGGTTTCTAAGTGAAAGAGTTGAGTCATAGAGTACTTATAAGTTCAACTTTGGTAGATTGTGCCAAACAGATTTACAAAGCAGCTATATGAACTTACACTTACACCAAATTCAGCATGAGCAACCTACAAATCTGACAAATTTGTAGTGATGTTTCACTATCCATTTATTGAATTACTAAGTATATTAAGAACTTTTTGATTTGCTTAAGAGGCTTTTAAATACCTTATTTTATAAAGGGCTGTTCATGTTCTGACCATTTAAAAATTGTATTATCTGTCTCTCTTATTCACACTGCGTTATTTTTATATATTGTGGATGTGAGTACTTTGTGGCTTTTTATTCTCTTCTTCTTAAGCTAACAGAAATTTCTAAATTTAATGTAGTCCAATTATACATATTTTTCTTTTTTGTTATTGTTAATTAGGTTGTTGTAAAGAGATTATTCCCTAATAACTTTAAGATTATGAAGATATGCTCCGACATTATCTTCTAGAATTTCACAATTAGGTGTAAGAGCAATTTGGAATCTATTTTTGTGTATGATGTGAGTTAGATCAAAATTTCTCTTTCCTCTCTCTTTTTCTACATGTATGTGTATGCATACATGTATATGCATACATATATATACATCAACATGTGTAAATATGCAAATATTTATATAAAATATATTATGTAAAAATATACATATATTTTAGAAGTTGGCCTTGAAACAGTGCTTGAAACATGCTGGCTTCCCCACTACTCTGCAGTGCTCTCTTATCAAGCAGTAAATATGTATAGATGTGTGCCTGAACTCTCTTTTTAGATTTTTCTTTCTGATTAATATGAAGGTATAAATGATTAGGTTACAGTGTTTATTAGGTAAAGTTCAAGTTCACCCAGGGAGTATGCTGTATACCCTTACATTGTACACTTCAGGTAACGGTTTACCATCTTTTTAGTTTTATTAATTTATTTGTTTGCCTTTGTGCCAACATCAAACTGTCTTAATTACTGTAAGTAGTCAAGTTTTGCTCCTCTTTATGATAATATTGTCTATTTGGGGGGTCCTTTCCATTTTAAATTGGAATTTGATTAAGTTGGCACTGAATGTATAAACTTGAAGAGAAATGACTTCTTTATAATATGGCAACTTCTAATACATGATTTGGCATATTACTCCATTTGTTTATTTTCTCAAAAAATGCTTCAGTGTTTTCTCTGTCAAGGTCCTACATAACATATAATTATTTCTGAGCATTTAATGCATTTTTGTCTTCTTGAAAATTATACTTTTTTCTTTTAACTTTTTTATTGTCTCTTCTCCAGTTTACTTTTTCATCATAGCACTTGTCATGCCATAACACACTATATTATTTATCTATTTATCTCATTGTTACTTATACTCTTTTACCATAATTCAGCCTCCATAGGGAGTGAAAAATTTTATTTCTTTTATTCACCAATGTAACTCAGAAACCAGAAGGGTGTGGAGTAGTGATGTAAGAAATGTATTGTATGAATAAAAGAATGAATACACTATTTTTTCAAGCTATTTCACTAAGAAGGAGGAGATACGGTTATAGCTAATAAATGTGTAGTTTTTTTCTGTTTAGTGTGAATTTTGTTGATGAATATGGTAATAGTCTGAGGTGATAGAAGCAGTATTAAAGAGCAGTTTGGATATATGACACAGTCGGTAATAATTGATGTCTATATGATATCTGAAAAGTAAGCTTGCTACTGTGTACTCATGTTAGTGCACTATGCAAACAACTCAGTAAGGTTTCATAACCTGGATATATCAGCATCTCACATCTGTGTTCCTGTCATCGGTGTTGGTGTCTTGCTGAGTGTCATTCAATATTGTTATTGTATGTTTTGTGTGCCACTATGAGAATGTAGGATCTTGAGTTAGAGCACAAATAAACTTTATATTTCTTGGTAAGCTCAGCAAGAATGGAAGTGAAATCGGGGACATGGTAGTCTGAGTTCATGAGGATAATGCCATGAAGAAAACAACAGTGTACAAATGGATTAAACATTTTCCTAAAGGGAGAGAAAGCATCACTGATGAAGAGAGGTCAGGACAGCTAGTAACAAGCAGAACTGATGACAAGATTACAATTTGTCAAATTATGCATCAAAATTGTTAGCTGACTGTGAGAAGCACAGCAGACCAAGTAAACATCAATAGAGAAATGGGAAAACCTTAACTGACAATTTAGTATGAGAAAGATGTGTTCAAAAATAGTCCCAAAGGAGATCACCAATGAACAAAGGAAAAGAGAGTTGAAGTGTGCCAAGACCTTTTGGAGAGGTGAGCTGATATTTTGGGCTGTGTTATCACTGGTGATGAAACATGGGTGTACTAATACAAACCTGAAACAAAGCATTGAAGTATACAATGGAAGTCAGCCAATTTTCCACAATCAAAAAGTTCCATCAGTCAAATTCAAGAGTCAAAATAATGTTACTAATCTTTTTTGATGTCAGAGTAATTGCTCGTTATGGATTTGTACCAATTGGATACACAGTTAACCAAATTTACTTTTAGAAGTGCTGAAAAGGTTATATGAAAAAGTTTGAAAAAAAGATCTGAACTTTTCACCAACACCTCATGGCTCTTGCATCATGAAAATATACCAGCTCACACAATGCTGTCTTTGATGGGGTTTTAAGCCAAAAAAACAAATAAGTGTATTGCTACACCCTTCTTACTCACCTGATCTGGCCCCTGTCATTTTTCTTTACCTGAAGTTAAAGGAAATATTGAAAAGAAGACATTTTGATGACATTCAGGACATCAAAGATAATATAATGACATCTCTAATGGTCATTCCTGAAAAATAGTTCCTAATTGCTTTGAGGGGAGGACTAGGCAATGGTATCGTTTCATAGTTTCCCAAGGGCAGTATCTCAAAAGTGCCTCTAGTGATATTTAGCAATGGGGTATGTAGCACTTTTTCTAAGATGAGTTCTCAAACTTAATTGTCAGACCTTCTATGTGAATTCAAGATAGCTGTGTAAAATCAGGAAATGTTGGTTTAAGATGATGAATAGGAGTAAGTAGGACATTATTTAAATAAATTGCAAATAGTTTTTCAGGAGTCCAAGATATTCATTTCAGAAGGCATAGTCTTTGGTCGAAGTCATTTGGAGTTAATCTTCTGAGAATGAGGAGAGTGATGGAAGGGTAAGGTTGAGAGAGACTTTTGGAGAAAAGAAGTGAAGGCCAAGAAGAATCACTGAAGAAAGTGGGAAAGGAAAATTATCAAAGGCTTGATAGTGTTGAAAAATTGGTTCTAGAGGTAAAGAGGTGGTTAATCTTTTTAGAGGAACAAGTTTCCATCCACTTCTGGTTATAGAAGAGAGGGATGTGGACGAATAGTTTCCAACCGATCTTTGCTCCCCATCTAGCCAACTAGCTCTCTGAAAATCCCCACATTGTTGCCACCTCTAATAACAATGAGAATTAGGCCACACAACAAACTGTCAAATATATCCAGGTCTGTGGAGACAAGAGACAGAATATTTGAAATCAGGCCTGTCCCAGAACATCTCGGAAACTACACTTTGTCTGGCTGTGAGATTCTGTGTTGCACCGAAGATTTTGAAGACCATTTCAATGCCCCAAGGCCCAATGCTGTTCATCCACAGAAGAAGACAAATCAAGTGTGCAGAAACTAACAGGCAAACCATGAATGGATAAGGGTTGCTCTGAGTTGCCTTTCAAGGAGGATTTTCCCAAAGGACCACGTCTACCCACCTCCACCAGCTACAGCTCAACCTGGATGTAATTAAGAAAGCCCTGGGGTTTCTGTAGCAACTGTGCAGGACTTTCAAGGATACTCTAGGCTCTGCTTGGTTGCTAGGGAAACAACAGCAGGGGGCACTGGGGAAGCTGGGCAAGGCAGGTGGGTAGCTGCTGCCTATGAGGTACACATCCTTTGGGAAGTGTGTTTTCTACTTCTGGGCTCTCAGTCTGGCAGATTTCATTATCCCTGGAATTACCAGTTGGGAACAAAAAGGAAGAAAGAAAGAAACAAAGAAAGAAAAAAGAGATTTCTGATTGTAGCATGAAACTTGAAAAGCATTTTCTCTTCAATTATCCCCCCTGTTCCGGTCAGATTTGTGTGTCTGTGTAAATAATTAGAAAGCAATAATTATAAGATAACTGTACAAAGGTAATTTTTCAGTTTAAAAGACAAGCTTGCCTGTTGCGGTGGGGGACACTGGAGAGGCATCTGGTTAGAGACGCCATTGGGGAAGAGCTTTGCAAAGTTTGAGAAATGTCTCCTGTTATTTGGAGAGCTATATAGGAAAACTTCTCAGACTGAAACAAGAAAAGCAATTACTTTCCTGTTTGGAAACAAAGAGACATCTGTGCAAAGTATGCTAACATATCCACAAGGGGCAGGTACTGTACATGAGGAATATATTCCAGCTGTACACATTTCCCCTTCTTTACCCTCAGTTCAAAAGCCCCAGTTAGCCTTAAGTAGAATTATTAACCATGATCTAAGGAGAGCATAGATGCATTAATAATAACTGAGTCCTAGCCTTCTAGAACATAGAAGCATAGAAAAAAGATGTGCTGGGGATGCTAATTATAGTATTTACAGACAATGTGAAAAGATTTGGGGATTCTCTAAACCTCTAAAATTAATAGTATCCTTATTTCACAGAAATTGAAACTAAAGTCCAAAGATATTAGTTACGAAATAGGTAACTGAGGCAGCAGTTGGATCTATATTATCAACAATACTACTTACACTGCTTACTATTCACTGAACACTTCCTGTGTTCTCTTATACTTAACATAAATGTTCAGACCGTGTTATTCTTTGCCTTGCCTTTTGATGCTATCCCTTTTCATGTGTCAGGCCGAAATTCTGGCTACCAGACTCTCCCCCCTCTTAAAAATTCTTTCCATCTGCCTCCCCATCCCATTTTAATCTTTGGAATTATGTGCTGTTTGACCCTCTCATTCAGAAATTTTCCTTTTTATTAAGCAGAGTGACCTGAGATAACCTGTACTCCATTTGACCTTGTCCCATCTTCATCATTTCCTAAGTTAGTAATGAGGCTTTATGTAATTTACTAGGACAAGGAAGATTTTTATTTATATGAGACTTGACCAAAACCTAATTTGAAGTAAAGTTGAAGTGTACTAAGTATTGATGAAATACTGATGCTGATGTTACAAAAAGTCAATTAAATTTATTTAAAAAAATTCTCTATTATCAATTTTTATCCCCTTTTTTGAGAAACCAAATGTCACCAGTGCTTCTGGGGCTCTCCTTTCTAAGTTCAACAGATTATAATATGAGTGATATTAAAGACCCCCTCCTATGCTAGAAATACCAAATCATAGCTTCCATAGTCAGCTTGGCTGTTTTCTGCTGAGCTCATTCATGCATCTGTACTCAATTTCTTACCTTAGTTTGGGTCTGAATTTCAGCAGAACAAAAGAATTAATATTTGAAATATCTGATACACATTAAAACACTTTATAACATCTCTAAGGGAAGTTACTAAAGCAATGATGTTGCTGTATCTGTAGAGTTGTAAATATAATGGGTATCAGATTCTCTTCCTCTCCATTTCTTTCACCTACCTACAGTGGAACCTCCACAGTTGACCATTTCCCTACATTGGCCACCTCCTTAAGTTGATCTAATTTTCATAGATCAAACATGCACCACAGTACAATAGGCCTATTCCTTATGTTGACCACCTCTGTATTTGGACCACTTTGTTACAGTCCCTGGGGGTTGACTTACAGAGGTTCTATTGTACTTTTAGTTGTTTCTCCATATAATATACATTTTATAACATGACTTATGTTGGCCAATGGCACATTAGCAAATGTGAATGAGTAGGAACCTGAAAATCTCTTGTGTATGAAGGCTTCCTCTTTCTTACTGTACTTAGGACCCTGAGAACATTAGTATATGAACAAAAACTAGCCTCCTTAGTAGAAGTTATTATAAAGAAGGACCAAGGCATCTGTGGTTAATAGCCTGTCAATAGGCAGGCAGATACATGAATGGTCATCCCAGATCATCCAGTCACCATCTGCCTTGTGAAATGAAGCAGATGTATGCATAAGCCTAGAAGGAAGCAGATGAGCTGACCTAGAGAGAATACATGCCCATCTCATTCCACAGAATCATGAGCTACATAAATAGACAATGTTTCAGGCCACTAAATTGTGGAAATGCTTATTACGCAGCAAAGCTAACTGCTACAGGGGGAAAGGGGCAGTTACGAAGTCAGGATAAGATTGCAATTTGACATTTATGTAGTCTCCATTTACATATCTGTAAAATATATATAATAATGCTTCACATATTTGTCATTTAGGAAGATGAAAATAATTTAGGAGTGAGAAAAAAAATATATAGCAGGGAATTGCCAGAGTGATATCCTGTCATAGGCAAGAGGAGATGAGATTCTAGGTACAAGTGAAGAACTGAGTGTGAAAAAAATGCTCACCATCCTTAATCATTAGAAAAATGCAAATCAAAACTACTTTGAGATGTCACCTAACTCCAGTGAGATTAGCCCATATCACAAAATCACAAAACCAGAAATGCTGGTGTGGAGGTGGAGAAAAGGGAACACTTCTACACTGCTGGTGGGAATGCAAACTAATTTGTTCCTTTTGGAAAGATTTCTGCAGAACACTTAGAGAACTAAAAATAGACCTGTCATTTGATCCTGCAATTCCTTTATTAGGTATATATCCAGAAGACCAAAAACCACATTACAACAAAAATATTTGTATCGGAATGTTTATTGCAGCCCAATTCATAATTGCCAGGTCATGGAAGAAGCCCAAATGCCCATCTATTCATGAATGGATCAATAAACTGTGGTATATGTACACCATGGAATACTATGCAGCTTTAAAGAAAGATGGAGACTTTATGTCCTTCATGTTTACATGGATGGAGCTGGAAAATGTTCTTCTTAGCAAAGTATCACAAGAATGGAAGAAAAAGTATCCAATGTACACATCCCTATTATGAAACTAATTTATACCTTTTATATGAAAGCTATAACCTAATAACAGCCTAAGAATA
>CAUYQV010164809.1:0-13558 GCA_963574575.1 Galagoides demidoff
TGCCAGTGTTTTTGGTGAGGCCTTATGTCCCAGGAGAACTTGGAAAGGCCTGTGTAGTGCTAAATGTCCGTGGCCTCTGATGTAGATGCACACATGAGATTATGCTGGTTCATAAACAGCCTCCGGAGAGAGCTGGGACGAGCCAGGTTAAAGTTGCCAGGCAGGACTGCTTTTGGAGAGGATACCCTCCTTTGCTTGAGACCCTGCTGTCCCCTTCACCTCTGGCCATACACCTGCCTTGGGCATGGCCATGGGGGGAATTTCTAGCCTGAGAGGCTTGATCCTGTGCACCTTGCCAAAACTCATGTTCTTCAAACATGAGCTCCATGAGCCCCAGTTGTTGCCATATCTCCTTTATATGTGGCTGACCTGTGTGTTCCCCAGAAGGTGGATTCTTTGGCCCTTCTCTCCTCTGGGGAGAAAACCATTCCTTTCCCTGAAGAGGATGAGTTTGAGATAGGGGACTTCGGGCTTCTATAGTTGATGTTCCACAAGAGTCGGTGGGTCCTCTGCGAGTTATTTTGGACCCTTGCCTTTTCCACGTAGGACTTTGTTCCTATTTTACCACACTTTGATAATGCGTCCCTTTTGGGGGAGAGAGAGCGCGCCCGGGTTCCTAACCAGTAGACCCCCAGGGAACTTAAATGCGTCTGTTAGGAATATTTTTTTTTTCTTGAGACTCTTCGGTCCCTTAGTGCCATATGAGCTATGACAGGTGTGTCAGGAGGCTATGGAGACGTATCAGAGAGACAGGTCTGAAGTTCCCTGTTGTAGCTATTTTTGGAGACAGGGCCTTTTTTCCCTTTATTCTTTCCTTGACCTGTTGACCTCACTAGGTACATCTGCCACGGACAAGGGGAATTCTAGCCCCAGAGGTGTGAGGCATCCCAGCGGGGCAAAACTCAAGTTGTTCTAATTTGAACTCCTTTTGCCCCCAGTCATTGAGATACCTCTTTTATGATTGCTGACCTTGGTGTTTTCCAGAAGGTGTATTGATTTGTTCGTTTCTCCTCTGACCCAGGTAGCAGGTGATTCTCAGGGAAAGGATGGCATTTTCCAGAAAGGGACTCCAGGCTGCCGTAGTAGACACAAGTCAAGATGCCTGGTCTGCAACAGGGAGGCAAAGGGAGACTTGGCCTTTAGTCCTGCTTAGAATTCATTCCCCTGTTCCTAGATGTCGATCAGTGCCCCATTTGGAAGAACTATGTTTCCAGGGACTGTGCGGACATCTCAGTGCCAGCGTTTTTGGTGAGGCCTTATGTCCCAGGAGAACTTGGAAAGGCTTATGTAGTGCTAAATGTTGAGACTAACGTTTCTAATCACAGGTATTTTGCTGGAAATCACCTTTGTTTGCTTTAGGCCTATGTTGGCACTTTGAGCTCATTTGGTGTACTTCCCCTGGGCAAGGGTAGTTCTATCCACAGATGTGTGAGCCGTGCTACCCAGGCAGTACTGAATTTGTTCAAATTTGAAGTCCTTTTACCCCCAGTCATTGAGATATCTCTTTTACTATTGTTCACCTTCTTGTATTCTAGAATGTGGATTCATTGGTATTTTTCTTCTCTGAGACAAATACAAGATTTTTTTCTGAAGATAACAGTGGCATTTTTACAAAGGGACTGTAGCCAACATAGGCGACATTCGTGAGGATGCTAGTCCATCAACTGAGAGGTGTATTGTGACTTGGACCTATTATGCTTGTAGCATTCCATTCCTGTCTTCCTAGATTTCAAGTAATGCATCCATTTTGAAAATATTTTCTTTATGGGACTCTTCTGGTACCTAGTGCTACCATTTTCAATGATGCCTTAAATCCCAGAAGAACTTGGAAAGGCCTTTGTAATGCTAAATGCCCATGGCCTTCGATGTAGAAACACAAATGAGTTTTGACTGGTCGGTAAATAGCGAAGGGAGAGGTGTAGGAGAAATCAGACTTAAATTTCCAGTCTGAGCTCTTTTGGGAGATGGAACTTTGCTTTATTTGAAATCCTTCTTTACTCTTGGACCTCATGTGGACTGTCCTTGGATGAGGGGCGTTCTAGCCACTGAGGTATGAGCCACACTAACCAGACAAAACTCAACTTGTTCTAATTTGAACTCCATTTTTCCCCAGTATTTGTGATATCTCTTTGCAATCACTGTCCTTGTTGTTTTCCACAAGGTGATTTCTTTGGTACTTTTCTCCTCTGAGGGAGAATTACGGTTTTTCTCAAGAGGATGATGGGATTTCCTAGAAAGGGACTCCAAGCTTTCATAGTAGATATACTTCAAGATGCCTGGTTGTCCCTGGTGGTATATTGAGGCTTGGCCTTGTACATGTACCAATTCATTCCTCTATTACTATATTTTGGTGAATGTGTCCATTTGGAAGACCTTTTCTTCATGGGACTCCTCTGGTAACTTAGTGCCACCATTTTCAGTGATGCTTTAAGTCCCAGTGGAAATTGGAAAGGCCTTTGCAGTGACATGTCCAGTGACTTTGATTGGAGAAGGATACATGAGATTCTATTGATGAATAAATTGCCTAGGCAGAATACCAGGAAATACCAGGCTGAAGTTTGCTGTCACATCTATTTTTGGAAACAGCATTGGTTTCACTTAGGCCCTTCTTGACTCTCAGAGCTCTGGCAGGCAACTTGCCTTTGGTACACAGTGCTACAGAGGCATGAGGCACTGCACCAGGGCAAAACTCATGCTTTTCAAATATGACCTCCATGGGCCTCATTAGTCAAGATATCTCTTTTACATTTTCTGACCTTGTTGTGTTCCATAATCTGGATTCTATGGTACTTCTCTCCTCTGAGGAAACACAGTGTTTTTCCCAAGGTTCACTGTGGCAGTTAATTGATAGGGGACTGAGGACTCTCACAGTAGAATTACTTTTAGATGCCCCAGATGTCCTGCTGGAAGGGTCATGCTACTTTCCCTTAATACATAGCCATTCATTCCCCTATTTCCAGATTTATGTAAGTGTGCCATTTGGAACACCTTTTCTAGAGGGAACTCTTCGGGTACGTTACTGCCAGCATTATCAGTGATGCCTTATGTCCCAGAAGAACTTAGAAAAGCCTTTGTAGTGCTAAATGTTCATTGCCTTCCATGTAGAAACAGACAGGAATTTTGACTGGAGGGTAAATAGCCTAGGGAGAGGTGTAGGAGAAACCAGGCTAAAGTTTCCAGTCACAGCTATTTTGGGAGACAGTGCCTTGCTTTACATGAGGCCCTTCTTGACTCTTGGACCACATCCAGTACACCTACTTTGGGTGAGGGGAGTTCTAGCCACAGAGGTGTGAGCCATGTCACCTGGGCAAATATCAGTTTGTTCAAATTTGAACTCCTTTTACCCCCAGTAGTTTAGATCCTATTTTGGAATTGCTGGCATTGTTTTACTGGCTATTTCTTTGGTATTTTTCTCCTCTGAGGGAAAAGCAAGGTTTTTCTCAAGTAGAGGATGACATTTCCTAGAACAGGACTCCAGGGTACCATAGTAGATAGACTTCAAGATACCCAGCCATCACCTGGGAGTTGTACTGAGGCTTGGCCTTGTACATGTATTAATTAATTCCTATGTTACTAGATTTCGGTGAATGCATCCATCTTGTAGACCTTTTCTTCATGGGACTCTTTGGGTACCTTAGAGCCAGCATATTCAGTGATGCCTTAAGTCCTAGTAGAACATGGAAAGACCTTTGCAGTGACATATCCAGTGCCTTTGATTGGAGGAGCATACATGATATTTGGCTGGTGGATAAAGTGCCTAGGCAGAGGACTAAGAGAAACCAGCCTGAAGTTTGCTGTCACATCTATTTTTGGAGACAGAACATTGTTTTCCCTTAGGCCTTTGTTGACTCTCTGAGCTCTGGCAGGCAACTTGTCTTCAGTATGCACAGTGCTAACCTCAGAGGCGTGAGGCACTGCACCAGGCCAAAACTCACGCTTTTCAAATGTGAGCTCCATGTGCCCCACTAGTCGAGATATCTCTTTTACATTTGCTGACCTGGTTGAGTTTCATAATCTGAATTCTATGGTACTTCTTGCCTCTGAGGAAACAATAGTATTTTTCTGTATGTCCCTCTGGTAGTTAGTAGATAGGGGACTGAGGGCTCACACAGTGGAATTACATTAAGATGCCCAGGCTGTCCTGCTGAAGGGGTCATGTTACTTTCCCTTATAAACGTAGCCATTCATTCTCATTACCAGATTTAGGTTAATGTGCCATTTGGACCACCTTTTCTGGAGGGGACTCTTTGGGTTCATCAGTGCCAGCATTTTCAGTGATGGCCTTATGTCCTAGGAAAACTTGAAAAGGCCTTTGTAGTGCTAAATGTCCATCGCCTTCAATATAGAAGCACACATGAGTTTTGGTTAGTGGGTAAATATCCTAGGGAGAGGTGTAGGAGAAATTAGGCTAAAGTTACCAGTCGCAGCAATTTTTGGAGACAGTGCCTTGCTTTACTTTATGCTCTTCTTGACACTTCGACCTCATTTGGTACACCTACTGTCAGCGAGGGGAGTTCTAGCCACAGATCTGTGAGGCGTGCCACCCGGGCAAAACTCAAGTGGTTCATTTGAACTCCTTTTTCCCCCTGTAATTGAGCTATTTCTTTTACAATTGCTGACTGTGTTGTTTTCCAGAAGGTGGATTCATTGGTATTTTTCTCCTCTGAGATAAATTCACAGTTTTTCTCAGGAGGAAGATAGCATTTCCTAAAAAGGAACTCCAGGCTACCATAGTAGATATACGTCAAGATGCCTGGTCGTCATCTGGGAGGTGTACTGAGACTTGCTTGGTCTTTAGTCCTTATGGGAATTCATTCCTGTATTACTAGATTTCAATCAGTGCATCCATTTGGAAGACCTTTTCCTCATGGGACTCTTCTGGCACCATAGTGCCAGCATTTTCAGTGATGCTTTATGTCCCAAGAGAACTTGGAAAGGGCTTCGTAGTGCTAAATGTCCATTACCTTCGATGTAGAAGCACACGTGAGATTTTGCTGGTTCGTAAATAGCCTAGGGAGAGATCTAGGAGAAACCGGTTTGATGTTTCCAGGCACCACTAGTTTTAGAGAGGGCACCTTCCTTTATTTTAGGCCCTTTTTGCTCCTAGACCTCCAGCTATCCACCTGCCTTGGGCACAGTGTGTGGAATGCTAGCCACAGAGGCTTGAGCGAGTGCACCTTGCCAAAACTCACGTTCTTCAAATGTGAGCTCCATGTGCCCTAGTAGTTGCCATATTTCTTTTATATTGGCTGACCTTTGTGTTTACCATAAGGTGGATTCTTTGGTACATCTTTTCTCTGAGGAGAAAACCATGCCTTTCCCTAGAGAGGATGAGTTTGAAGTAGGGGACTTAGGGCTTCCATAGTTGATATGCGACAACCTGCAGGCAGTCCTCTGCAACCCATTTTGACACTTTCCCTTATCCACATAGCCATTCATTCCCATATTACTACATTTTGAACATGAGTCCATTTGGGAGAGAGAAAGAGCACACTGAATCCTAACCACTAGGCCACCAGGGAACTTAAATGTGTCTAATAGGAAGACCTTTCCTTCATGGGACCCTATGGAACCTTAGTGCTAGCATTTTCAATAATGCCTTGAGTCCCAGTAGAACTTGTAATGGCCTTTGTAGTGCTAAATGTTCATGGCATTCTTTGATGTAGAAGCACACATGAGTTTTGACTGTTGGGTAAATAGCCTAGGGAGAGGTGTAGGAGAAACCAGGGTAACGTTTCCAGTCACAGCCTTGTTTTCCTTTAGGCACTTCTTGACACTTTTGACCTCATGGAGCACACCTGCCATGGATGAGGGGAGTTCTAGCCACACAGGTGTGAGCCATGCCACCTGGGCAAAACTCAAGTGGTTCAAATTTGAACTCCTTTTGCCCCCAGTATTTAAGATATCTCTTTTACAATTGCTGACCTTGTTCTCTTCCAGAAGGTGGATTCATTGGTATTTTTCTCCTCTGTATACAAGGTTTTTCTCAAGAGAAGGATGGCATTTCCTAGAAAGAGATGCCAGGCATTCATCTGGGAGGTGTATTGAAACTTGGCCTTGTACTTGTGGGAATTCATTCCTATGTTTCTAGATTTCGGTCAATGCGTTCATTTGGAAGACCTTTTCTTTATGGGACTTTTCTGGTACCTTAGTGCCAACATTTACAATGATGCCTTAAGTCCCAGTAGAACTTGGAAAGGCCTTTGTAGTGCTATGTCCATGGCCATAGATGTAAAAACACAGATGAGTTTTGACTGGTGGGTAAACAGCCTAGGAAGGAGGTGTAGGAGAAACCAGGGTAAAGTTTCTAGTCATAGCCCTTTTGAGATATGGTGCCTTGATTTCCTTGAGGCCCTTCTTGACTCTTGGACCTCATGTGGTATACTTGCCTTGGGTGAGGGGAGGTCTAGCCACAGAGATGTGAGCCATGCCACCCAGGCAAAACTCAAGTTGTTCTAATTTGAACTCCTTTGCCCTCAGTAGTTGAGATATCTCTTTTACAATTGCTGACCTTGTTGTTTTCCAGAAGGTGGATTCATTGGTATTTCTCTCCTCTGAGGCAAAAACAAGGTTTTTCTCAAGAGGAGGATGGCGTTTCCTTGAATGGGACTCCAGGGTACCATAATAGATATACATCAAAATGCCAGGCTGTCAGCTAGGAGGTGTACTGAGACTTGGCCTTGTACTTGTAGGAATTCATTCCTATGTTACTAGATTTCAGTCAATGTATCCATTTGAAAGACCTTTCCTTCGTGGGACTCTTCTGGCACCTTTGTGCCAGCATTTCCAATGATGTCTTATGTCCCAGGAGAACTTAGAAGGTCTTTGTAGTGATCAATGTCCATTGCCTTCCATGTAGAAGCACACGAGATGTGGCTGATGGGTAAATAGCCTAGGGAGAGATCTAGGAGAAACCAGGCTGATGTTTCCAGGCATGACTATGTTTGGAGAAGGTGCCTTCCTTTACATTAGGCCCTTCTTGCTCCTCGATCTCAGGCGATCCACCTGCCTTGGGCACGGTATGTGGAGTGCTAGCCACAGAAGCTTGAACCACTGCACCTTGCTAAAACTCAGGTTCTTCAAATGTGAGCTCCATGTGCCCCAGTAGTTGAGTTAGCACTTATATATTGGCTGACCTTTGTGTTTCCCAGAAGATGGAATCTTTGGCACTTTTCTCCTCTGAGGGAAAAACAAGGTTTTTCTCAAGCAGAGGATGGCATTTCCTAGAAAGGGCCTCCAGCCTAGGATAAAATTTCCAGTCACAGCTCTTTTGAGATATGGCTCCTTGCTTTCCTTGCTTCAAGATGCCTGGCCATCATCTGGGATGTGTACTGAGGCTTGGCCTTGTGCATGTACCACTTCATTCCTATGTTATTAGATTTTAGTGAATGTGTCCATTTGGAAGAACTTTTCTTCATGGGAATCTTCTGGTACCTTAGTGCCAGCATTTTCAATGATGCCTTAAGTCCCAGTAGAACTTGGAAAAGCCTTTGCAGTGACATATCCAGTGCTTTCAATTGGAAGAGCACACATGAGATTTGTCTGGTGCATATTGTGCCTAGGCAGAAGACAAAGAGAAACCAGCCTAAAACCAGCCTTTGCAGTCATACCTATTTTTGGAGGCAGAGCCTTGCTTTCCTAGGCCCTTGTTGAGTCTCTGAGCTCTGGTAGGAGACTTGCCTTCAGTGTGTGGAGTGGTAACTACTGAGGCATGAGGCACTGCACCAGGCCAAAACTAATGCTTTTCAAATATGAGGTCCATGTGCCCCCAACTACTTGAGATATCTCTTTTACGTTTGCTGACCTTATTGTATTCCATAATCTGGATTCTATGGTACTTCTATCCTCTGATGTAACAAGAGTTTTTTCCTATGTCCATGTGGCAGTTAGTAGATAGAGGACTCAGGGCTCACTCCGTAGAATTACTTTAAGATTCCCAGGGTGTCCTGCTGGAGGGGTTTTGTTACTTGCCGTTATAGATAAAGCCATTCATTCCACAGTTACCAGATTTAGGTAAATGGTGCCATTTGGATCACCTTTTCAGGAGGGTACTCTTTAGGTACCTTAGTGGAAGCATTTCCAATGAAACTTAAAGTCCCAGTGGAACTTGGAATGGACTTTGTAGTGCTAAATGTCTATCACCTATGATGTAGAAGCACACATGAGCTTTGACTGGTGGGTAAATAGCCTATGGAGAGGTGTAGGAAAAATCAGGCTGAAGTTTCCAGTCACAGCTATTTTTAGAGACAGTTCCTTGTTTATGTTAAGCCTTTCTGGACGTTTTGACCTCATGGGGTACACCTGGCATGGGCAAGGGGAGTTCAGGCCACAGAGGTGTGAGCCATCCTAACTCAAGTTGTTCAAATTTGAACTCCTTTTGATTCTAGTATTTGAGATATCTCTTTTACAATTGCTGACCTTTTTCTTTTCCAGAAGGTGGATTCATTGGTATTTTTCTCCTCTGAGGCAAATATAAGGTTTTCCTCAAAAGGAGGATGGCATTTTCTAGAAAGGGACTCCAGGCTAACATACTGGAGATATGTCAAGATGCAAGGCCATCACTTGGGAGTTGTACTGAGGCTTGGCCTTGTACATGTACCAATTCATTCTTCTATTACTAGATTTCAGTGAATGCATCCATTTCGAAGACCTTTTCTTCATGGGACATTTTTGGTATCTTAGTACCAGCATTTTCAATGAAGCCTTAAGTCCCATTTCAACTTGGAAAAGGCTTTGCAGTGACTTTTTCTCTAGGGTCCAGTTACTGGAAGCTACCACAGTAGATAGTAAGTTGCCAGGCATTCTATCAGAGTTGTGCCTACATGCCTTTGCCTACTTTGTAATACCTTCCCATAGGATTGGGGTTAGATAAAGTGTGTCCATGAGCCACAGCATTTCTTCGTGGTCCTTTTTGGGGACTTTAGTGCCTGCATATTCGATGATGCCATAAATGCCAGTAGAACATGGAAAGGACTTTGCAGTAACTTGTACAGTGCCTTCCATTGTAGGAACACACATGACATTCAGCTGGTGGATAAAGGACCTACAAAGATGTTCAGCAGATACCAGAGTGACATTTCTTTTCATGGTTGTTTTTGGAGACCTGGACTTGTTTTACTTTAGGCTCTTCTTGACTCCCAGGTGTAGGGCATAGCCTTGGCTACCTTGGGTCCTGTCAGTTTTTTGATGTACACAGAACATGGGGGTGGGAGGCTAACTTTTCTCATGGTTGGGAACTGAATTTTCAGGTATCTCCTTGGCCATGAGGGGCTCTAGACAGTCTCCTGATGTAAACAGGGCATGAGGGTGGGAGGCTAACTTTTCTCACAGCCGGCAGGTCAATTTTCAGGTATCCCCTCCGTGAAGAATGGGTGCAGTCAGTCTTCCGATATACACAGGGCATGGGGGTGGGAGGTTGACTGCTCTCATGACTGGCAACTCAAGTTAAGGGTATCCCCTGGGCCACGAGGGTATCCATCCAATCTTCGAATGTACACAGGGCATGGGGATGGGAGGTGGACTTTTGTCATGGCTGGCAACTCAATTTTAGGGTATCCCCTGGGCCACAAGGGTGACCATCCAGTTTTCCGATGTACACAGGGAATGGGGATGGGAGGCACACTTTTGTTATGGCCAGCAACTCAATTTTAAGGTATCCCCTGGGCCACGAGGGTGACCATCCAGTCTTCCGATGTACACAGGGCATGGGGATGGGAGGCGGACTTTTGTCATGGCTGGCAACTCAATTTTCGGGTATCCCCTGGGCCACGAGGGTGTCCATCCAGTCTTCCGATGTACACAGGGCATGGGGATGGGAGGCAGACTTTTGTTATGGCCAGCAACTCAATTTTAAGGTATCTCCTGGGCCACAAGGGTGTCTATTCACTCTTCGATGTACACAGGGCATGCGGATGGGAGGTGGACTTTTCTCATGGCTGGCAACTCAAGTTTAGGTTATCCCCTGGGCCATGAGGATGTGTATTCAGTCTTCTGATGTACACAGAGCGTGGGGGTGGGAGACGTGACTTTTCTCATCACTGGCAACTCAATTCTCGGGTATCCCCTTGGAGAAGAGGGGCTCTAGTAAGTCTTCTGATGTAAACAGGCCATGAGGTGGGAGGCTGATTTTTCTCATGGCCTGCAAGACAACATTCGGGTATCCCCTTGGTGAAGAATGGGTTCAGTCAGTTTTCCAATGTATACAGGGCATGGGAGTAGGAGGCTGACTATTCTCATGGCTCAAAACTCAAGTTTAGGGTATCCCCTGGGCCACGAAGGTGTCCATTCAGTCTGGTTCACAGATGTGGTGTTCCCTGGTCACTCCATGCAAGTGTACCTCCTTTAAGGGAGAATCAGAGCTCACAGCAGTATGCAGCCACTACTGCTTTTGTGATTATTTCAAGCCTTTATTCTCACTACTCTGGGGTGAGGGGAGGGTGGAACGTGTATCCATGGTGGCCTCAGTTCGAGTGTTGTGAGTGACCTTCCATCTTGAAATAAATCTGCTGTAGTAACCTTCAGCCATCTTTGTAGAAATTGCCATTTTGTCCAGGGTAAAACTTTGTTTCCACAGAGCTGGGAGTCACATAGAATCCACATATCCCACAAAACCTGTATTGCAATAAATCATGAAAGCTATACCGTCTTCTCACATGACAGTTCGGCCCAAGCCTTAAACAGCTAAACCCTAATTGCCAAGAAGTGCCATATTCTAAAGTGAGGTATTGAAGGATCTTGAAAGGGCATTAGACCCAAAATGGTTTTGAGAGAAGTGCTGCATTGCTCAACTGAGCAATAGGAAGCCCTGCAGTGGTGACGCACCAAAAACGTATTTTGAGAGTGTTGCCACCCTGGCATGTCTCGCTCATGTAAGCCAGGTGAAAGAGGCTTAGAAATGTTGCCTTAGCCAAAGCCTGCACCCAGTGTGATGTGATACTTATGCATGTTGGTTTCCTTGATTTATACAAGTCAATTTTTCAGTATTAGGCTTCCACATGCTTTTATATTGGAGATATCTCTTCTTAAACATTCTGAATTGAGTTTGTTGCAGAAGCTGGTTTTTTCTACAGCAAGATGGCAGTTTGTAGAAAGTTGGAGATGAGGGTTTAGGCCTCAAGGGTAGCGCACTACATATTTTTTTGTTACTATTTTTATAAATTTATTTTTAAAAATAACAATTGCAATGACATCAGTGATCAACCACCTGTTCTTCATCTACTCCTGGATAGAAATAACGTTCTACATAGTTGAGTCCTAAAGGAAAATCATAACATTAATCTTTGAAGATCCCAAGTGATGCTCAGGGCCCAGTTGAGATGGGACTCCCATGCCCATACTTAGGAATTCATTCCTATGCTATTAGTATCAGGTAAACTGTGTCTGTGTGGCCCACCATTTCTTCATGGGCCCTGTTGACTAACTCAGTGCCAGTAGGTTCACTGGTGCCTTAAGTGCCAGTAGAACATGGAAAGACTTGTGCTGTGACAGGGACACTACTATTCAGTTAACCATAGGCTATTAACACACACAGTATACTTTAAGTTACCAGACAGTCCTTTCGGAGGTGAAAAACTTGCACTTGCACACTAGGTAATTCATTCACATGTTCCTAGAGTTAGGTGAAGTGTGTCATTAGGTCCAGATATAAAGCAGAGTTTACTTAATTGAACACAACAGGCTATCAATTATAAAGGGGATATTTAAAATGATTGGGGCACAGGAAGAACGTGCATCCAAAGGTGATGGGAGGCTGGGCATAGTGACTCCTATGGTTTTATCCAGAGGAAAATTGGAGATCATTGACTGGGGACTCAAGGCTGGCACAGTAGCTTTACTTTAAGATGCCAAGCGGTCCTATGGGAGATGTCTTGAGACTTGACCTTATAGGCTTGCCATGTTATTCCTGTGTTAATAGATTTAGGAAACGGTGTCCATTTAGTAAATAATTTCATCCTACACTTTTTCTGGAATGGTACTGCTAACATTTCCAAAGATGTCTTAATTCCCAGTATAACATGCAAAGTCCAGTGCGGTGACATAGACACTACTATTCAGTTACCATAGGCCGACTACTCCACAAGATTTACTTCAACAAGATGATAATGGGCAGTCCTTTCGAAGGTATACAACTTGCCCTTGCACACTAGGTAATTCCTTCGCGTGTTCCTGGAGGTACCTGAAGTGTGTCATTGCAGTGCAGAAATACAGCAGAGTCTATTTTCTTGAACAGAGCAAGGCCATCACTTGTAAAGGGGATCTCTGGACGTTTGGGGCACAAGAAGCACGTGAATGCAAAAGATGACGGGTGGCTGGCCATGGTGACCCAAACCTTTTTCACTTGAAGAAATTACAGACCATTGACAGGGGACTCAGGGGTAGCACAGTAGCCTTACTTTACAAAGCCAGAGGATCCTGTGGGAGGTGTCTTGGGACTTGACCGTATAGGCCTAAGAGTTCATTCCTGTGTTCCTAGGTTTACGAAACTGTCCATTTCGTACACCTTTTCTTCCTATTCTTCTTCTGGTTCATTAGTGCTAACATTTTCAATGATGCCTTAAGTTCAAATACAACATGGAAATGACAGTGTAGTGACATGGACACGACTATCCAGTTACCATAGACTACTACCCCTCAAGATGTATTTTAAATTACCAGGGAGTCTTTTCAAAGGTGAAAATCTTCTTGCCTTAGCTCACTAGACAATTCATTCACGAATTCCTGGAGGTAGCTAACGTGTGTCATTGCAGTCCAGAAATACAGCAGAGTCTATTTTCTTGAACAGAGCAAGGCCATCATTTGTAAAGGGAATCTCTGGATGTTTGGGGCACAAGAAGCACATGAATCCAAAAGATAAGGGGTGGCTGACCGTGGTGACCCAAAAATTTTCCACCTGAAGAAATTGCAGATCCTTGACAGGGGACTCAGGGCAAGCACAGTAGCTTTCCATTAAGATGCCAAGCGGTCCTATGGGAGGTCAGGAGACTAGACCTTATAGGCTTTCCAGATTATTCATGTGTTAGTAGATTTAGGAAACTGTGTCCATTCAGTACATATTTTCATCGTACCCTTTTTCTGGAATATTACTGCTAGCATTTTCAAAGATGCCTTAATTCCCAGTACAACATGCAAAGGCCAGTGCAGTGACATGGACACTACTATCCACTTACCGTAGGCTACTAACCCAAAGGTGTAATTTAATTTCCTGGGCAGTCCTTTTGGAGGTGAGAACCTTGCCCTTCCACACTAGGCATTTCATATCCATGTTCCTGGAGTTAGGTGACATGTTTCATTGCAGTCTAGAAATAGAGCAGATTCTACATTCTTGAACACAGCAAGGCCATCAGTCGTAAAAGGGATTTCTCATTAGCACTATGGTTCTGTTCTTCCAGGCCCTTAGTGCTAGTATTTCCAGTGATGCCTTAAGTCCCAGTACAACATGGAAAAGGATGTGCATTGGTAAGGGAAAATACTATCCAGTTACCATAGGCCGACTACCCCACAAAATGTACTTTAACAGGATGTTAACATACAGACCTTTCAAAGGTGTACAACTTGCCCT
>CAUYQV010164812.1:0-24469 GCA_963574575.1 Galagoides demidoff
AAAAAAATAAAAAAATAAAAAAATAAAAAATAAAAAATGAAAAAAAAACAGTATATTTATATATCAGAGGAGAATCTTTGCTGGCAGGATGCCCACATTCTCCCTATAACAGTTCCCGTCAGATGCCTGGCTGCAGATCAGAGTTTGAGTTCTCTGTGCTTCTGGAGAAGGTGTTATGGAGGCGCCATTTTGGAGGTTTTACATTACATCTGGTTCCTAGCTCCTATCTTTCCTCTAAACTCTAAACTCTAAACTTGGGACACAAGTTCACACTTTGCCAGACTTTCATACAGCTCCTAATTTCTCCTCAAACAGAAAACCACTATAGTGTGAGGGAAAAGAGCTGGGGAGCCTCTAGCGAGGTCTGCGTTCCAGTGGGGGAGGGGCCGCCGCCGCCGTTGTTGTTGTTTCCGCGGCTGTTGTCGTCGCCCGCCCGCCGCCTTTGTCGCCGCAGCCCGCCGCTGTTGCCGCAGCCGCAGCCGCACAGGGGCGGGAAATTCAAAAGACTTTTCTGAGTTTGTAAGAGGGGAACTGGTTCACCCTGCTGGTCGCCGCGTCAACACAGCTCCACACAGACTTCCAAAATTGCAGGATAGATCGGTCTCTAAGCAGAGTTTCTTCCCCTCAGGTTTCTGTCCGTACGCCTGACTCCCTGGCGCCCCAAACCGGGTCCGAATGTCTCCCATTTCTGGCTGCTAAACTCTGCTTGGGAGTCCACGCCTCATTGCACTCTCTGCGAGACACAAAATCTCCCCACGAATTGGGTACAGGAGCCTTTCATGGGGGAAGGATTGGTTTCTATCTCTCAGGATGCCAGCCCCGGGGCTGGCGCCACAGGGCGCGAGCCGCGGACCTGCGGCCAGGTCACAGATGGAGCTGGTTCAGCTGCTGCCCAGGGTTTTTTCTGGTTGACACCGTAGTCTGGACTACTCTTCCAATCCAGCAATTCACCTCTTTGCTACTCGCCCTGCACTGCTTATCTGTGCAAGGACACCACGCAGAAGGGATCCAATAAGCCCACTCTCACCTGAAACCACCAGGAGAGTAGACTCAGGTGTGCATCTCCTCTGCCATCTTACTCCGCCTCCCGATTTTTTGAATTTCTAAGGGGTCTGTTGTTATTTCATCTTTACCATTTCTGATTGATGAGATTAGAGATTTTCTTGGTTAGACTGGACAAAGGTTTCTTTATTTTATTGACTTTTTCAAAAAACCAACTTTTTGATTTATTGATCTGTTCTATAATCCTTTTATTTTCTTTCTTTTTTTTTATTTCAATGCTTTATTTCAACTTACTACTTTGAAGGTTTTTTTTTCAGTTTTTTTTTTTATTACTTCTTCCTCCTGTAGTGTTTTCTTGCCCCCCAGTGTAGTTGGGATCACAAGGTCCGAATGTCTTATTGTCCTGTTGTTATTGTAGTAGAGACGGGGTCTCACGCTGGCTCAACTGGCTCAGGGGGGTCTTAGCTGGTCTCGAACCTCTGAGCACAGGTGATCCGCCCGCCTCGGCCTCCCATAGCGCTGGGACAACAGGTGTGCGCCACCATGCCCGGCCCAAACTCCTGTTTCATTCTCACCTCTGAATGTCCCAGCTGACAAAGATGCCCATTTCTCAAACCTTTTTCATCTTATTTTTGTGTTATTGTGCATGTATTGATGGTCTATCAAATCGTTTGTATCAGGCAGTGTAGCTTTATTTATATTTTCTTCTTTTCATGTGAAGTCTTTATAGTTAGTTATTTGGGAAAGGGGTCTTATGCTGTCGTATATTATCTTTCTTTTATACATTTCACACAATTTAACAACAGGGCCAGATAGGTAATATACGGTAAACAATTACCTAGTAGTTGATTAATTAAAGCAAGGAGCATTAAAAAGAATCACCAAGACCCTGTAAGATTATTCAAGTCATCATTCTGCTTCTGATGATTATACTCCACGGAGTACCTTTGCAATACCAATAACTACAAATCACAACTTTCTGTTAAATTTTGTGTAACTTAAAAAATTCAACTTATCATATGAAAACAACTTTGGTACATGTATTGAAGAAAGGTAAACAGTCTAGAAGAGATGATCCCACTCCACCATTAGCACATTACTATGTGGGTACCTGCATACATGCACCAGTTAAAACACTTTTATGATCGATGTCTTATGTCCAGGCCTTTAACTGGTCATGCTACCACCTTAATAATTACACCTTTCAGTTTTGTATTTTTTCAGACTTCTCTCTATTTTCCTATGAATTCAGTTGGTGGATTTTGCTTTCTTTGGTGCTTGTTAGATTCGGCAATTCTCAATTCTTTGAACCAAGATTTTCTGCATGTGAACTCTTGAGACTATCCTGAAACTGGTAATGGCTGCTGGCTACCATGAATTTTCCATTTCTTTCTTGAAAATATTTAAGACAGTTTTAGGCTTTCTTAGTTTCCATGGTTATGTTCAATTATTTATCTATTATTGTTTTGTAGTTTTTATTTTGGTGTTGCCTGTGAAAACAATCTCAACTGCAATAAAAACATAGAGGACAGAATTTCACAAACTAGGCCACAGTCAATGTGTCAAGAGAATTGGAATATGTCAACCCTCCTGAAATCTAAGAGAAGGTACAATAATATAAGTTTTAATGTCAAATTACCTCTTCAATTATATATTTTAAATCTAATTTTTGAACCTTGTGAGAAACACAGACAACTATTTTCATGTGAGTTTTTTATTCTCAGATTTCTTTTTTCATTCCCAACCAAAGAAACCCTGAAAGGTGCTTTATCTACAAAGGATTATGTCCAATTCAAAAGGGCTAACTTCACAGCTGGCATGCATCCATTGGACACGTAGTAGAAGACAGATTTCTACTCTCTTTCAGGCTTGCCAAACCACAGCATGGTTCTGACCAAACACATCCAAACCCACAGGGCTTTTCTGAATATTATTCACAATTTGCTATGAATATATGGCTAGACTGAGCTTAGGTGAGCCAGCCTGGAAAAATCAAGGAGTCTGATAATATATCAGACCCAACTTTTATATCATTAATTTTACTGCCATTTAACAGACTATGTCTTTGTTCCTTAAAGATCTGATCCAAAATTCAACTGTAATTTGTTATTCAGAACTTCAATACGTTCACTAAATAATTTTGAAGGTATCTTGATAAGAGGTCGAAATAGGAAAATTAAATTTTCTGAAAGCCTTTGCTAATATGAATTCTACCCCAGCCACAAAGTATCCATTGGGTCATCTAATACTTTCTGCTTTTGTCTTCCCTGATGATTTCAATTGAGTTAATTATCCTTTCATGAGATGACTTAAGTTTTCTGCACATAATTTAATGGCTAGGTTAAAATCAAAATAGTACAGTAATTAAGACAATGGGCTTCAAGTCAGACACTTCACTTAGAAATCTGTTGTCATTCACATAAACTATGTACATGTAGAAAAATTACTTCATTTCCTGGGCCTCAGGTTACTCATTTGTGTAATGGGATTGAAATGCTGCCACTCTCATATCACGCTGGTGGGGACTAATTATTAATGTAGGATGAAGAGAACACTGCTTGGAACACAGTAAAGACTCAGTAAACATCATCAGTGACAATGATAATGATGGAGATGATGACAGATAATCAATGACAGATGATCAATCAATGATGCTTACTAGTTTATAGTTGCATTGAGGAAGGTTTATGAATTGATTCAGCTAATGATAAATCTACATAATACATAGTCCTTTTATTTCTTACCTTTATCTCTTTGTCTATATAAAAAGAATTTCCCATGAAAATTACTTTTATTCTACATTTGACCAAAACTTTTAATGCTGATTTATTTGGAAAATAAGGAAAACATTCAAATAGGCTGCTTTTTACAATGCTTATTCTCTGCACTATAAAATAGGGCCACGTAGCCTGGCAGAACATTGATAGTGAGGAGACTGGAGTCAAATTCAGAAAAACAGTAATCTGAACACAGGGCAGCCACAGTCAACGCTAAAATGGTGGCAAGTTCTATGTTCAGAAAAAAACATATTGGGTTTTTTTTTCTAACATTCAAGAATCCTGAATATATGGAGAGCAAAATTTAAAGGTAAAGAAAATATGAAAAAATATGATTCAAATGTGTGAATGGATGTATTCATGTTTCATAATGAGAATGTCATAACACAAAGTAACTTTAATTTATGATTTTCTAAATATTAGTCTAATATTCTTCCCTCTGCCTTGTAAGATAGATGCAGACAAATACTTGTACGTATAAACTTTAAACTTACAGAGAATAAAACTAGAATAAAAGTATATCAACTGTGTTCTACTAACAGCTTGGTTTGTCATGCAAAATAATATTTTTCTTGGCTGTTACATTTTTTTTTAATGACTGCAATTTTTATGAACTATTTTATGCCAAATAGTTCATCATGTTGAAAAGTAGAAAATCACAGGGATGAAATATTTGTTCAAAGTGAGAGGATGATTATAATAGAAAAAGATAATAAAAAAAGAAAAACATAAAACTATGTAAAGTATTGTAAGTATACGTGGGAGAATTTGTAAAGAAGAAAACAATTCCTAATGCAAGAGAGAGTCACAGACCATATAAAAATGACTATGTTAATACTGTCTTAAAAAACAGAAATAAAACTGAAAAGTAACACAGGAATGAATAATATTTTAATTAAGAGATAAAAGACGCTCAACACCTAAATCAAATGCCATTAACCTAATGATAACTCAGGAAACATTTTAATTCATCAATTCTTTAAGTATTTATTGAATGGAAACCATTTTCCATGATCTATTCAAGCTTCTTGGACATCATCAGCAAATAGAACAAAGAACCAGCCTTCCTGGAGTTTATGTTATAGTGTACAATGAGCAGAGGGGCAGAAAAAAGAGAGAAAGAGACTGGAAATGGACAAAAACTCATAAACATAATAAATAAATATGTTAGACACATTAGTTATTGACAGATAAAAATGAAAAATAAACTGGGAATTTAAAGAGAGGAGTATATGATGGGCATGTTTTGAGTAGAGAGGTCAGCTTATCAATGACTTGATCAAAGACTTAAGGGAGGTAAAGGTTTTGGTCCTGCATATACCTGGAAAATACTGTTCATGGCCTAATAAACTCTAGGACAAATCCTTCGGATAAGGGCGTATTTGAAAAGCATCAAGAGGGGGTACTGTGCTTGGAGCGTTGGTTCTGATGGAGTGTGAGTAATGAGTCCCCAATGTCAAATTGTATGTGGTGTTCATAGTCAGTGAAAGGAGTTTGGCTTCAATCCTGAATAAATGGGAGAGCCATTGGAGGGTCTTGAGCAGAGAAGAAACAAGAGTTGGCTAATTTTAACAATATTATTTTTACTGTCTGTGTTGAGAATATATGGTAGAGGCTAACAGTGGTTAAAATGGAGACTAAAATACAGTTCAAACCGGACTAGATAAGAAGTGGAGTGTTTGCTGCTAAAACACTGTGTGATGAAAGTTTGATCAAAAGGTACGGTTAGTTCCAAAGACTCCAGGTCCTTTAAATTTGCACACCCAAGGGAGTAGCAAAGCAGGGGCTGGGCGTACTACAGGGACTAAAAGTTTTCTTAGCTACGGGTTTCAGCAGTTTGTCAATGTTGAAGAAAACGGTCTGAAGATTTTCAATAGTTTGAAAATCAGAAAGGAGAAGAAAAGTAGGTCTGGTTCTACATCTTCACAGGATGAGCTCATATCTTTTATTTGGCAGAAGTACATGAAGGGACGGCTAGTTTAAACTTCCCTTGGTCGCTCTGGACATAAAACCACAGAGGTGCACAAAGAGCCATCTGAACTACCCTTGTGTATGAAGGAAGTTCTCCGTACTGCACTCACTTGCTTTCTTCCCGCTGGGAGAAGTCTACTTTTTTCACACCATTCAAAAAAATAGTTGCTTTCTTGTTAAAATCCTAAATATATCACAGAGACTAACAAAAGCATCATGCATGGTTATTTGTCTGAAATGTTTTTGGATAACTAAAATTGAAAGGATTCTCACATGTCCTATTAAATACGGATTAATTCCCACCTTTCATATTTTGTATAAGAAATTGATATTTATACACTCATGCGGGCATACTGAAATACATGGCAACCTATCCTAATCCAATCAACTCTTTCTCCCTTACAGCTCCTCCCTCCTTATTCCTTTCCTTATTTCTTATCTCCCCCCTTCCCTTTTGGTTCTCTGTTTTTACAGACATCAGGCTTCATATCTTAAGATCACCATTTTGAATTAAGGAGAAAATGTGTAAAGAAATTGCTGCTGTGATAGAAATTTTTGAAGATGACAATGAACAAAGGACAGAAAAGAGCAATTGCAGGAATTATAACCAAAAAAAGTGAAAGAGAGGATGGAGCCTAAATTCCATCAAGAAAAATTATTTAACATTCAAGATAGAGTTTCAATAAAAGCAAGAAGTAGATATTAAGTTCAGATGTTACCATGAATTATCCCGCAATAAAGAATTCCTGAAATAAATAAAGAAATTTTTTATCCTGAAATCAATAAATATGGCTAGTAGATGAGACAATACTGTTATTTTTGAAATGCTAATGTCATTCGGAACATGAAACATAAATGAACAATAAGAAAAAGATAAACTTCAGGAGAGTATTGGCAAGAAAAGAACCACTATAGATTTAAAATTCCAAAATAATATAAGGACATTTTGAAAATTTTAATATATCTTACAACATGTGGGGAGAGGGATATTAGAAAAATAAGCAGCCGTGATATGCACACAAAATGAAGACCATATGGTATTCTCCATTCACACACAATATCTTTCACCACTTTGCTCCTAAGGATAATTCTGTAATCATTTTCACCTACTCAGTTCTTTATTCTCGGCTTTTTTGCTGAGTTAGGATAGAGTCACACTCTTCACATGGAAATAAAATAAAAGACTTTCGTACCTCCCACAAAGCCAGGTAGGTGTTAGCACACCTTTTGGTCCTTTATATCAACGAGGATAAAAAGATAAAGAGAAACTACTATCAAACAAATAAAAAGCTATCAAGAAAGGCATAGGAACTATGAATAGGAAAAATTACATCACCATATAAAAGAATTTTAGTCACTACGAAAATATAAAATTACAATACCATACAAATATGATTGGCTTCAGTATAGGTGCTAAGTGGATTGTTATTTAATTTACAGATGACACACCTTTCTGTATTTTTAGATATAAAAACAAAACTAAAAAGTGGATGCTATGCCATGCTCTAACATGAAATTTGTTTCACATTAAAATCATGTATTTATTTATTTATTCAGTAAGTTGTCCAAATAGGATGAGACAAAATTCATTCTATAGTCTGAAAGGTTGCAGTATTTCTAAGGTGGTGAGGTTGTCACATTTTATTTTATTTTTTTTCCTTACCTGAGTAAACCCAAAGTTAAAAAGGGTGCATTCACAAGAGAGCCAAAGCACATTTTTTCCCGTTTCCCATGTCTCTGCTATTTTTTCCTAAGCTTCACACACTTACTCTTACAGAGCTTATTAACGCTCATATCAAAATATCCTAGACTACCATTCAATGGTATGTTTTATTCTATTGAGCTTAGAAAATAAAAAGAAATAGAGGAAATTCTCATTCATAAAACTTTGTGGAAGAGATTATTATTTCAACTCTAAATAAGTAAGTAGCCTTTGATATTTTATGCTTAGCTCTCAATTGACACCTCTTGGTAAATCACCTCACATTTTATATTTACATTAAGATTCAGACAAATAAAATGATTCTGTAAATACAACTGCTGAAACCATAATAAACATCCACCATAATGGAGAAATGCAAATACTTAAATATATAAATCGAGGTGTCAGGTGACTCAGTTCAATTAATATGAAACCAAATTTTATTAGCAAAAAGGACATTTATGAATCCCCTGTGTCTACTAATGTACCACTCTCTATTTAGTCTCACAGTGAGCTTACTAAATTCCTTCTCTTTTAGGAATGGATACACATCTTATTACTATAAAGTGCTATTATCAGCTTTTTCTATTAAAAAAATCCTCATCATATATAATTTCAAATTATATATGGTGGCAGCTTAAAAGTAGAAGTTTGAGAAGGCTTCACGTTTATCCTACAATGCTTCTGGACTCTAACAATATTTTTTAAATTATTTGTTACACTGCTGTAAGAGACAGTATACCAGGTTCATGAGAAAATTTCCCTCAGGGCACTGAGTCTATGACTTATTTCTTAAAACCCTAAATGGTTTTTCTTATTGGGTAAATCATTTTAGCTACAGATTTCACTCTGGATAATTCTTAACTGCAATGAAAAGTAAAATTTACCTTAGGAAAAAAAATCAAAATTTGTTGCATTGCACTTGTTCAAAGTGTGGATAATAGGTTCTGAAGACGTGTCATGGTACCTCCATGAAAACATCAGCCACACTCCTTTATAACCAGATCTCACAGATGAGGTAACCTCCAAGTGGAGAGGACAGAGAAACCGAGAGAAATCTGGAGAGCGGGGATAACTGCCTGGTAAGGAGACATAGGCTGAGCATTTTATATGAGGGTTTTCCCTTTTAAGAATTTGGCTTTACTACACAGCATTTCCTTTTTTAAAATAAATGGCAGACACTAAAGTGACTCAGGATATCTTAGTGCACAGAGCAATCTGACATTGTGGTTAAGAACCTGAACTCTGCAGTCAGATAACGAGGTTGAAATCCAGCTTTAAAGTTTATTGCCTAAGTGACATTGGGCAGGTTTCCGACAATGAAGATAATTGGAGAACTAAATGAGATCATCTAAATAAAAGTGTTTGCCTGATGTCTGTCTGGAACACAGTACTTCGCATTAGGAGTTCACTCTCCCCATTCTCTCTGCTTCTGAATGTGTGTGAGGATGTCTCATGTGTTGTGTGTTTCCCAAGTGTGTGTGTAGCACCGTCGACACATCAAACCTCCATGTATTGACAATACTAAATAAACTACAAGAATAGTTTATACAGATATTAAATCAGTATTATCAGATATAGTTTATACTGATATCAAATCAGTAATATCAAAGACATTATCCTTCATTGCCCTGATTTAATATCAGTATAAACTATTGTCAGTATAATTAATACTGATATTTCTTTTTATTACAGAAAAAAATAATTGAAGTAAATACTACCTTCTTGACTTTAAAAAAAAAAGCTACATGTAAAGAAAAGACATTATAGGATTTAAGACCTTAATAGGTCCTTGTCAGTTATAAGATTTACTGAGTAGTTAGATAATAAAGAAAAAGAACAAATCACAGTTACCCAGGACATAAATCTACTGTGTATCAAATCCTGGAAAGCACCGGCAATAATATTTTTAAATTCTTGTTTGGTTTATTTTCTGTAGCTTAGTGGTAGAAATATGATTTACAACAAAAATAAAACAATCTCCTATGCCCCACGGAAATATTGATACAATTGAGACAGAAACAAGCAGTTACACTATAATACTACCTTAGATTGTAGATAGGCAGAACTATGAGAGCAGTCATTTACTCAGGGCTATCAAACTTTTCGTATGGCTGGATATCATAAAAATCAGTTACATTTTCCTATTTCATATCTAATATTAAGCAAACTATGGCCCATCATACGTTTTAAAACTGTGCTTATACACTCATACTTTTTTAGAAGCCATGATCTATAATAGGAATCTAGGTTGTGAAGTTTGATATACTAAGATTCAAATCCTACCCCCACTGCTTCTTTGTTATTACCTTGAGCAGATTTATATCAATGTCATTTTTAAACTACAGACAATGGGAAAAGTTCATAACAAGTTGTAATCATTAAATGAGATGGTTCAGGTAAAGCCTTTTGCATATTTAATAAATATTTTTTCATTTGTTATTATTTTGTTATGCTGTTATTATTTTTGCTTTGGTTCATTTATTTTCGTTTTTCAGATTAATTTATCCATATGTTACATTTTCTATTGATAGCTTAATTATTTTCTTTCTTATTCAAAACTTTAGTCATCTTAGAAACTTATACTTTTCTTAATTTTGGGCAAAATCAGTCACTTCCAATGCATAGCAGATAGTGCTTCTTCTGTCTTTTCAACTCCATTACTAATGTATTAATTCAACATGGATAAACATAATAGTTTTCTTAACATCTTCCCTAACATTTGTTTTCTTGTCAACTCTTGTCATTTCTTATTCAAAATGGCCTTCATCATCTTATTCTAAACTTATTCCAAAATTTGAATGGTTTACCATTGTCTTTATGTAAAACGACAGATTTAAAGTTTATAAAGTCTGATATTTACATCCTTCTTCAAAGATATTATCCTTCATTGCTGTCTGACTTAAAATGATTATCTTAATTGATCATTTTATATGAAACATTTTTATATAATAGGATTTGCCTGCATGAAAATACTTTATCAAAATATTACATACCAGCTATCAAAAGTTTACTTATATTGTGATGATATCTCTAAAAATATAATCCTCAGTAAATTCTTCTCACTTTGAACTCTTATTTTTATAACTCATTGGCAATTAATCATATATTATTTCAATATGTTCTGTAATATTTAATTAACATAACCCATACATTTTACTCTATGTTAAATAATTTGCATGACAAATTATTTTATAGGATTTTGTGTCTTTCTCAGAATCTCTAACATATAATTTTTAAAAGTACATGTATCTTTTCTTACCTATTTTTCACTTTTACACTTTCAGAATATTACAGGGGTACTAATGTTTGGTTACATAATTTGCTTTTGTACATTTCAAGTCAATGTTTAAGTGTGTTCTTCACCCAGAACATGTGAATTGCCCAGGTTAGGCATGAATCGACCCTTCTCCTTCTCTCCCTTTTATCCTGCTTAATTTGCTTTGAGTTTTACTTCTGTATATGTACATAAGTGTGATCAAATAGTTCCAATTTAGCATTCAGTATATGTGGTGCTTGTTTTCTATTCTTGCAATAATTCACTTACGAGAATAGAGTCTAATTTCATCCAGGTGTCTCCAAAAGATCATAGAGCACCATAATTTTGATGGCTGAAGGGTATTCCATGGAATACATATAACACAATTTATCAATCCATTTGAATACTTACAGGCACTTGGATTATTTCAACATTTGTGCAATTGTGAACTGTGCTGCTATAAACATTCATGTGCAAGTTTCCTTTTTAGAAAATGTCTTCTTTTTTTCATTTAATACATACCTAGTAATGGATTGCTAGGTTAAAATGCAGGTCTACTTTTAGTTCTTTAAGGAAGTGCAAACTAGTGGAATCTCTATGGAAAGTAGAATTGAGATACCACAAGTATTTTTAATATAATTAATACATAATGAAACTTAATCCTTGGTTCCTGGACAAAAATAAATAACAGAGACTGGATTTATCATCTTTTATGGAACAAACAATACAAAAACAAGAAACAAAAAAAGCTCTATTAAAGAATAGTTGTCAAATGACTGGGTATCAGTAAAGAACAATCTTACCTAATAGAAAGAAAATAGATGAGATAAACCCTACAGTGCAACATTTTATTGCCTTCAGAGTTTCTAGGATATAACACAAGAAAGGGGAATGAAAATAGAGCTCAGAAAAATTCCAGCATCAGGAGGAGGAGATGAAAGTCGAGGAGATCAAGGTAAGAGAGTACTCTGGGAAAAAACCCAGAGAAAAGAGAACCACATAGAGAGAGATAAAAGACATCTGCAAAAGATCCTCCTTCAGTTTTTGTCAGAGTACTAATCAATCCTCATGTGAAAAACTTACTGAGACTGGAAAAAGAGCTACCTAAATATATGGATACTTGATGCTCCCACAGTGCAGGGAAAAGTGCTTGCTCCTATCAGCCCAGATGGAAAAACCCAAGATTCCTGGGCATTAAGTAGAATATAGACAATGTCTCATTTTATTGTGCCTGGTGTTATTGTGCTTTGAAGATATTGTGGAGTTTTGGGGTTTTTTTTTGCAAATTGAAGGTGTTTGTGGCAACCTTTAATCAAGCAAAACTTCCATTGCTTATTTTCCAACAATATATGTTCATTACAAGTCTTTGTCACATTGTGGTAAATCTCATAGTATTTCAAACATTTTTCATGACCATGATGTCTGTTGTGGTGATCAGCAATCTTACTATTGCAATTGCTTTGGGGTGCCATGAACTGTACCCATGTAAGATGGCAAACTTCAGTGATTAGTGTTGTGTTTGTTCCAATTACATGTTCAGCTATCAGTTCTCTCATTTCTCCCCCTCCTCTCTTCAGTCCTCTAATTCCCTGACAAATTAAAGTATTGAAATTAGGCAAGTAATAACCCTACAATGGCCCCTAGAAGTGAAATGAAAAGCTGTGTGCCTCTCGCTTTAAATCAAAAGCTAGAAATGACTAGGTTAGCAAGGCAGGCATATTTAATGCCCAGATAGGCCAAAATCTAGGCCCCTTGCACCAACCAGCTAGTCAAGTGATGACTGTAAAGAAAGAGCGCTGGAAGGAAATTAAAAGTGCTAAGTGCTACTTAATATTGAACACATAAATGCTAAGGAAGAAAAACAGACTATTGGTTACAGGGAGAAAGTTTTAGTGGTCTGGATAGAAAATAAAATCAGCCGCAATCTTCCCTTAAGCCAAAATCTAATCTAGATCAAGACCTACATTCTCATCAGATTATATAAAGGCTGAGAGAGATGATGAAGCTGCACACAAAAAAGTCTGAAGTTAGCAGAAACTGGTTCATGAAATTCAAAAAAAGAAGCCATCCATCACCACAATGTAAAAGTGGAAGATGCGGCATTACATGCTAAGACCACTGAGGATGGTGGCTACACTAAACCAATTTTCCATGTCGATGAAACAGACTTCACACTTCCATTGGAAGATGATGCTATCTAGGACTTTCACAGCTAAGGAAGAGAGGTCAATGCTTGGCTTCTGAGCTTCAGAGGACAGACTGACTCTCTTGTTATGCATAATACTGCTGATGTCTTAAACTTGAAACCAATGCTTATTTACCATCCCCCCAACATTAAATCCCTTAATAATTATACAAAATCTACACTGCTTGTGCTCTATAAATGAGACAGCAAAATCAAGATAACAGCACCCCTGTGTACAGCATGGTTTACTGGCTATTCAAAAACCCATTGTTGAGATCTACTGCTCAGGAAAAGAAACTTTCCTTTCAAAATATTCCTTCTCATTGACAATGCACGATAGAGGGAGGGTTGGTAGGGGGGACCACACCTATGGAGCATATTGCAAGTACAAGTTAGATCTGTCAGGTGTAGAACACAACATCTTAATCCTGTAATTGGGTAATTGAGGTGAAGGCTGTGTTGTTTAGTAGGATGTAAGCACTCCAATTTGTACAAATAATCAACACATTGAATCCCATAAAGGTATAAATGTCTTTATGATCTATGTACCATGACTTAATAAAAAAAATATGAAAATATATAGTACCTAAAAGGTAAAACTTACGATGTTTGGCATCCAGTGAAAAAATTACATGGCATGCGGAAAAATAGAAGTCATAGAGAAAAATACAAAGTAAATTCAAAACGGTCATAGATGTTATACGTAGTAGGCGTGGACATTAGAGAATCGTTAATATAACTGTTTCACATGTTCAGATAGAAAAATTCGATATGGAAGATATAAAAAAGTCCTAAATAAAACTTCTAGAAATAAGAACAATAATATATGTTTTAAAAATATACTGAATTGAAGGGTGTCAGATTAAATTCTGCACTGGAGAATGTTCATGAAATTGATACTACAACTACTGAAGCTGCCTAAAATGAAGAACGCAGAGAAAAACAATTAAAAATTGTGAAAAGCAACCCGAGGACTACTGCAATTTGCCTGATATATATTTCATAATAGGTCCCAACTGAGTGAAAGCAAATATTTGAACAAATGACTTTCCACAAAAGTGCAAAATTCATTTTTGACATGATGTTGAAACAATTAGATAGACATTTGCAAAAGATGAACTACAACCTGTGCTGTAGGACACAGAACAAAATCAATACCAATGAATTACAGACTTAATGCTAAAATATAAAACTGTAAAACTTATAGAAGAAAACATAGGAGAAAGTAATTTTCACCTTGGATGTAGAGAGGAGTTGGTAACCTACCTATGTCCTAAAGGCCAAATCTGACCCTCATTTAAGAATAAACTAATTATTTTTTCAATATTAAAGAAAAAGACTTAAAAAGAATACTATTTAATAGTTTTTTTTCTCCTTTTTTAATTAAATCATAGCTGTGTACATTAATGCAGTCATGGGGTACAATGTGCTGGGTTTTTTTTTTGTTTGTTTGTTTTTTGAGACGGAGCCTCAAGCTATTCCCCTGAGTAGAGTGCCATGGCATCAATGGCATCACAGCTCATAGCAACCTCCAACTCCTGGGCTCAAGCGAGTCTCCTGCCTCCGCCTCCCAAAGCTGGGACCACAGGCACCCGCCATAACGCCCGGCCATTTTTTGGTTGCAGCCATTATTGTTGTTTGATGGGCCCGGGCTGGATTCGAACCCACCACCTTAGGTATATGTGGCTGGCGCCTTGGTTGCTTGAGCCACATGTGCTGAGCCCATTTCTTTTTTCCTTTCTTTTTTTTTTTTTTGTGTGTGTGTGTGAGGCTGCTTTCACAGTTCAACTGCAGAGATGATTAGCTGACAAATAGGCTATTTGCAGCATAAAGACTAATTTATCTAACATGAATTAAATTATTTAATATTATTTAATGACCCTTTAAAAGAAAGTTTACCAGCTCTTTGACTAGGCAAAGAAATAACAGTAAAAGCAAATTTTTTTTTTTTTTTCTGAGACAGAGCCTCAAGCTGTCCCCCTGAGTAGAGTGCCATGGCATCACAGCTAACAGCAACCTCCAATTCCTGGGCTCAAGCGAGTCTCCTGCCTCCACCTCCCAAGTTCCTGGGACCACAGGCACCCACCACAACACCTGGCTTTTGTTGTTGTTGTTGTTGTTGCAGCCATCATTGTTGTTTGGTGGGCCCCAGGCTGGATTCGAACCAGCCACCTTAGGTGTATTTGGCTGGTGCCTTAGCCACTTTAGCCACAGATGCCGAGCCAAAATATTTTTTAATAGGAGATATGTTATACTTTATGAAAATTTAAAATTCCATTCTTCAAAAGTTGCTATTAAGAATACGAAAAACAAACCACAGACATAGAACAACTATTTGTAAACCATATCTTATAAAATATTTGTTTTAAGAATACATAAAGAACTTTCAAAATTCCATATTTAAAAAATGCTCCCCACAAAACACAAAATATTTAAACACACATTTCACCAAAGAAGACATACATATGCATAATAAGTACGTGAAAAGATACTCAACATCATTAACATTATGAAAGTTCAAATTAAAGCCACCATGAGATGCCATGAACTCTAAAAATTAGAAAGACTGACCAGACTAAACGGTGGCAAAGATGTAAAGAAACTAAAATTTGCATTCTCTGCTGGCAGGAACATAAAATGTTTCAACACTTTAGAAACATGTTGGCATGTCTTAAAAGTTTAAATGCCACATGGGGCAGCCAGCCCATTCTTCAGTATTTATTCAAAAGAAATATAACATATTTATTAATAAAGCCTTATAGATGCATGTGTATTCAATTCAAAGATGTTTTAAATTTGTGATAATTTTAAGCCATTATCTTGTGAAATAGAATGTGTGTGTGTGTGTGTGTAAGAGAAAGAACAATATTAGAAGAAATAATTGAAATCTAGGGACCATAGAGAGAGTTTTATCAGGTTCTGAATTAATATACTCTGCCTTCTGTAGATCAAATATAGTTAGAAATTTTTATCCTATATATATTTATGAACTTGAAATCAAAATATTGGGTTAATAAATAAAACCTCCACTAGCAGTATATTTTAGGCAATGCAGAAAGGTGTGCTTTCTAAGTTCAGTGTGGAAGTTTAGTAAATTACAGCCATCACTTTGTATCCACAGGGGATTGGTTCCAGGACCCTTACAAATACCAAAAACTATGGATGCTCAAGTCCCTTAGTAAAATGCCATATTGTTTGCATATAGCTTCTGCATACCCTCATCATTTCTTATGTGTTAAACTATTTCTAGATTACTCATAATACATGATACAATGTAAGTGCTATGGAAATAGTTGTTATACGGTTTTTTAAAAATTAGTACTATTTTTATTTTTATATATTTTTTACTTTTTTCCCACATATTTTTTATTCATGTTTGATTGAATCTGAGGATGGAGAATCTGGATACAGAGGGTTGACTATAATTCTTATAAGGGACTCATCCCATTCTACCTTCCAATAAAATGATCCTTTATCTTTATTACAGGATTTCCTGGAAAAAAAAAAAACAATTATAGTGTTTTTCTACCTTTTCTCTCAGAACTATAGAAATAATTAGTCTTATAATTCCAGGAAAAGTCCCAAATCTCATTAGGCACCAGAGTGTGAAAATTTGTCAGCTTAATCTTAGTCTTATTGGCAGATAATTTACATCATCCCTGTTTCCCAGACATTGACGCTGCCATACATCCAGAGTACACTCTCTTTAAAAAGCAGACTAAGGATCATTGACCACAAGTTTGTTGAAGAAGCAGGTATTTTCATTGGATCTGGCCAGCTGGCACAGTCTTATAAACCAGACAACACTCAAGTCTCACAGGATGGAGAGTTCTGATCTTTCAAATGGCAGAGTCATAAGTTGAAGCAAATGATCCTTCTACACAATCTCATGCAACATCACACATCAAGGTCCCCAGTTAGCAATTTAGTGATCACTTTTCAGTTTGAAGTACCTATGATTGACCATACATTATCTTATGCTTGCCCTGTACTACTGATTTTAGTACTCAAGAATCCTGTGGATAACTTTCATCTTTTCTTATCTTTTTATTATTATGGAAGGCTGTTCTAAATATTGCATTAATTTACAAAACATACACAAATGTTTTTCTCTCTGTCTCTGTATATATATATGTGTGTGTGTGTGTGTGTGTATTTCTATCATCTTTTCATAGTATATCATTTTAGATAATATTTCTAAATTCAAAAATTTGAAAATTTATATCTAGCATAAAGTAGATTTAGTTTCCTCTATAACACGAAACAATAATGAAAACACAGATGGTAGAATTGCCCCTCCTCCACAATTATTTTTTAATTATATAAAATTATCCATAAAATTTGATAATCAAAGTTTATGAGAAGTTGGAGGAATATCAAAGGTAATCTAGACCAACCTCCATACTCTATAAATATAAATAATATTGGAGGAGAAGGAGATTTAGTGAGTTACTCAAGGTGATATAGTGAGTAATGCTTTAGCAGGACTTGAATCCCTGTATCCCCTCACCAATTAATTAGATAATTCTAGTGATGAATCATATTTTATGCTGACTACAAAGACAATGTAATGAACAAGACACAAATACAGTTATCCAAGTGATCAGAGTATAGCAGGGAAGAAACCAAGCCATATATCATTCAAGTCAATTGGTTTGGGGTATCCAATATTCTTTTCTTAAATAAAACCATCACTCAAAAAGGAAAACCAACAAAATAATGACAATTTTGCATCTAACAATATAACATTGTGGTTTTAATTAAATGCATTTAGTTATAAAATATACCTAACAACTTTAAAGAAGAAAGAAAACTGTCTGTTAATCTTTTTATCAGGGAGTTATTTTTGTCTAGTTTTTATCTCACCTCGAAACAGTGAAAACAAATTCATCATGCAGTGCTAAAGCTTTGAAAATTAGGGTCTAAAATTGACAAGCGATTGTGATTTTTTATTTTCAGATATGGCTCAGCCTCCTTTGCAACAAGGTAAAGTTTTTCTCCTAAGTAAACACGTAGTTACATTTTGGTTTAAATTGTGTTAAAAAGAAAAACAAAAATAAGAATTAATAAGGAACTTTTAATTAACTCTTGTCAGAGTTATTTTTTTATAACTTACTATTTTATTGTTTTCAAGCATATTTGTCAAAGGAGAGGGTATCCTTTGATTTCTATTTCATTTAACTGGATGTGTAGAAATACATTTTCTCCACAGCTTTGGTAAACCATATTTTTCCTCCTCCTCCCTCTTATTTTTTTTTTTAGTGCTGGTTATACAGAGCAAACACACTTTCATTTTTTTTTTATTTGTTGATCCATCAAAGAGGAAGAATGAAGAATAAATCAGAGTAAGTTTCACAGAAACTCAATAGATTTTGGAATTAATCACAGAATTGGTAAAATAACTAATGATTCTTTACTTTGATACACTGATGAAGGAAAATATAATTTTTGCTTATTGACACTTATACACCAAAACAAGAGAAGTATCTGGTTAGAATGATTTTTAAAAAAGGGATGTAACCTATGGAAAGAGCAACAGAATTGTCCCACTGGTTGCTACCAGCAGCCTCCAAGTTTGTATTCTTTGGCATTGTGTTTGATAAGACACAGACAAGTGTTCACAGGATGAATTCTAAGCTGAAGGCAAGAAAGCATGGTCTGCTCCCTCAGCTACCTCCCAGGCTGAGCCTTCTCTGATGCTCACAGCCCAGAAACCCAAACTTTACCCACAAGGCTGCACTCACAAGAAAGGCCACTCAGCACACTACAGCATGGGGGAATTCACTTCTATTAATCAAGCCTGGTGTAGACAACAGAAGACTGGCAGAGTAGGAACATGAGGGACAGGAAACCTAGCTTTTTCTCCCTTCCTCTGCGTGTGTCTCTGTGAGTCTCAGTTCCCTCTGACATTCCCTTGTATGAGTATATCACATACTTGTTCATATTTAGCCTTTGAGTTATTCCCTGCCTCTCTGAAGAATTCAGAAAATTAAATACATGTCTTTTCTAACATTAAGCCCTACAAATAGAAAAAATTAGAATGGTATACACATGTGTGCACACACATATGTATTATACCTATTTTGTTTATACATCTCACTCAGACAGAGAAATTTTACAAGTTGGCTCAAGGCTGTCAAATAAACTTGCTTGGTGCAGCCTGTCAACTCCAGGATCCCATTAGAAAGAGGATGGATTACTTTAATATACCACATATCATTTCTTTCATTTTCATAGAATACCCCCAGGAGTAAATTCTGAAACCATTAATTTCTAGAACCAACATTTAGTACCAACTTTAATACCAAATTTAGCCAACCATAAGGCAACTTAATTAGCATTCTGAGCTGTCAGTGGGAGTAAAGAGTAAAAGGTAGAAGCAAGCCCCGCTTGTCTCTACCAGCCCAGATTCGCCACACTAAAGCATATTAGATACAGAAAAGTTATGCTCTATGCACTCCAATTAACCCTAATGATGTGTGGACACTGCTTCCCGGCTCTGTGACCAGGACGTGTCAACTGACCTCTCTGCTTCAGTTTCTGAATTTATAAAATGGGAGTAATAATAGTAATTATCTCACCGGGCTGTTCTGGTGACTTCCTGGATTAATATGTGTATAGACTTGGAACCTTGTTCATCCTCTAGTAGAAGCCATATTAATATTAGTTGTCACTATGGTAATTGTTAAACCAAAATGAATGTATTCATAAAAGATACTTTGTCATCAGTATAGGTTGAAAATGCCTCCAGAATTCTTTAAGACCAAGGAACTGTTTAGAAGCATTTGCATCAATCTCAGATTAAATAAACATTCTTTCTAATCTGATGCTTAAACTTTAATTAGCCTGACAATTTTCTAAAGCATAATGCCTCTTTTTCATGTAACTCTAAAGAAATGTAATATTTATGAAACTGAGATAGTGTTCATGAGCTTAATATGCCTAGTAATGTTCAAAGGCTTACATAAACACTATTTATTATGAAACTAATTACAAAGGTCTTTTTTAGTTAGGTTTGTCATTAGAGAACATTGCTAGGTAATAGCCATTTGCCACTGGCATGTAAGTATTGGCTCGTTTTTTTATCTCTGGCCTCCTAAAGACACTCAGTGAAGGAAGACTGAAGTCTATGATCCTTTTTGTCATATAATGGTGTCTGTGCTTGTTCACACATGGGCACTTTAAACAGATATACAGTACATTCTGTATCCACCCAAGAATTTAAGATAAAGTCTATGAAAGTGGCTATAAATGTCAACATTATACAGCACTGTAGTCCTATATTTGCATCAGGAAGACATATTACTGGTTTAAGGCTATAATCATTCATGTCCTACCAAGTACGGGTGTGACACATTCATTTAGAAAGATGGGAAAGATGTTTTGTTCATAGAGAACATGATATTTTAAAAAAATACATATATACTCAAGCCTGAATATACAGCATTGACTATGCATGTGAGAAATTGTTTTGCATCATGAAAACTATTGAATATAAATGCTGAATGATTTTTTTTTATGATATCCTCTTGCAGCTATTGGTAACCACCTTTTGTTAAGAAGCACGCACCTCTTAGGCTATTTTCTACTTCTTTATCAAAAATAAATTCTGATATGGTTTCCTGTCAGATAGGCACAACCCCACGGAGGTGGAATAGTAATCTAAGTTATATTACCATATTCGGTCATACTTTGAGCTGTCAGAAAATGAAAGATAGACAATTTGGTGTATTTTTCTTTGACTTCTAAGGAAAATTCAAGGTCAAAGTCCTATCCCAAGTGAATCTTGAGTGGGAAAAATAAATGGTTGAGGAAGAATTCAGGACCCGTCTGGATCAGTATCTACCTGTGTAAATAGAACTTCCTCAGTTTCTCTCTTAATAGATAAGAATAGTAACCTCAATGATTTTTATTGAAATCTCCTACTTTTAAAATATGTAATGTTACATTAAACACATTTAAATATGTTTCCTTCTCCTTTCTTTTGTCCATGAGTTTTTTTGGGAGGGAGTTCAATCAACGTGCTTGCTTGTATAGTATGTATTCCCAGAATGTTAGAGTTACTCAGAAATGATTCTTTCTCCTACTTAGCCAACACTATACTTTCAATTCACTGGGTTAAAGGATGGACATTTCCAAAAATTGTAGACATCATACTTGTGTTGATCTCTCCATTATTATTACTTTCTACTGAGAAATAGCAATGTATGGTATAAAGGCACCCACTTGGCCACCAAAAACCCACCAGGATGAGTCATATTGGTTTACAATCAGAAACAAGGTATTTGGCATTTCTGCGCCTCAATTTTCCTATCTGTAAAATGAGGATAATAACAGTGCCTACCCTTCAGGGTTGTTCTTTGGTTCAGAGATATTCAACCTTTTTTTCTTTTCTGCCATACTTGGAAGAATAAGAGTTACCAGAGGCCACGCGTTAAATGCACAAACACTAACACAATCTAAAAAGACCCATGCATACTTTTCAGAATATTCCAATGTTCTCTAATTTTTGATAAGTAAAACAGTCATCAAGTAACCTGCATGCGGCCCCCCAGCTGGAGGGTCGACACCCTGGGATGGTTTTATTTTATGTAGTGACAGGGAACGCTGCTCAGTGCTAAATAAATGTTAGCTATTGTTTTTCTGTTAAAAATCAGTCTGTAGCTAGAAATTTTTTTCCTGCTAAAACCAAGGATAGACTTGAAAAGAGAGTAATTAGTTAAGTGAGTGCATTTAGAAGGCTCACCATGAACAGGTGAGGTGAAATGTAGACCCTGTTCTCATACAGTTTATACTTCAGTGGGGGCAAAGAGATGATACCAAATGCCTACAAATGAATATGAAATTTTTATGTAGAGATAAGAACTGCTAAGACAATAAAATAAGGACACATAGCAGAAAATGATCATACTTGATCATATGCCCTGCAGATTCTCTTTATGTTGAGGTAAATCAACGTCCGTTTCTTCATCAAATCTTCTTTTGTTACACAGCCTTATTTCATTTCCTCATGTGTGTTCAGGGCTTAAAAATGATTCCTAAACCTACCAAATAATTTAGGCATCATCCTCAAGCCTGTTGTACTAACAGTCTTTCCCTTTAGTAAATGGGATTTTTCTCATTGCTAAGAACAGAACCTCTGCCACTGTCCTGTTTCCTCCCTGTCACTTTCTATTGAAACCAGCAGCAAAACTTGTCAACTCGACCTTCAAAATATATCCAGTCTGTTAGTCACGCTCACCACCTCCACCACCCCCATGTTGGTCCAAGACCCCATTATCTCTTGATTGTTTACTGGAAAACATTCCCAATCATTCTGCCTGCTTTATATTCTTCCCACAGACAACTAAAACAGCAACCAGAGTTAGCGTAAACGGGAGGAGGCAGCCCCCTGTACAGGGCTCCGGTGGCTCTGATTCCACTGGGAATAAAAGCTGAAGTCTCACCACGGACATAGGCCCTTCCCTATGCTCCCTATTTCCCTTACTTTGCTGCTCCCCACTCTTCTCTCCTACTTCACTTTACACCAGGGTAACCGGCCCTCTCAGGTAGTGAACCTAATATGGGTCACTAAATTAGGTGAGGATGAGGAGGGTAGGAAATAGGTTCTGAGAAGGAAGGAGGGGATGGATGGTTCATTTGGGGCCTTCCAGGCTATGGTAAGAAGGTGGATCTCATTGTAGAAGTAAAAGGAAGTACTGCTGATAGGGGCTGTGGAAAGCAGGAATTAGGAGAAATGATATAATCTGATTTTGTTTTCCAAGATCATTTGGTTGGCAGGGAATATGTTTTATTCATATTTATTTATTTAGAGACAGAGTCCCACTTTGTCGCCCTTGATAGAGTGCTGTGGTGTCGTAGCTCACAGAAACCTCAAACTCCTGGGCTTAAACGATTCTCTGGCCTCAGTGTCCTGTCTCGCTAGGACTATAGGTGCCCACCACAATGCCCGGCTATTTTTAGAGGTGTCTTTTTCTCAATATTTCTTTTACCTTTAGGTAAAGAGAAAAGTCACTGGGTGCCAGATCAGGTGAGTAAGGAGAGTGTTTTAACACAGTTATTTGTTTACCGGCTAAAAAGTTCTGCACAGACAGTGTTGTGTGACCTTGTGCATGGTGGTCATGCAAGAGCCATGAGCGATGGGTGAAAAGTTCAGGTCATTTTCGTTTAACTTTTTCACACAGACTTTTCACCACTTACAAATAGTAAACCTGGTAAACTGTTTGTCCAGTCATTGAAAATTCATAATGAATCATCCCTCTGATATGACAAATGTTAGCAAAATAGTTTTGATGCTTGATTTGGACAGACAGAGCATGTTTAATCATAGAGAATGCCTGCCTTTCATTGTGTACGTCGATGCTTTGTCTCAAGGTTGTATTGGTCCACCCATGTTTTAACACCAGTGATAGATAACACTGCCCAAAATATTGCCTTGCCTCTCCAAATGGTGTTGGAAAACTCCACTCTTCCTTGATTTTATTCATTGCTGAGCTCCGTTAGGACCATTTTGCACAGACCTTTCTCATACCAAGACCTGCAGTGACAATTTTCCTGTTTCTCCCCCAATGTTCACCTTGGTCTGCTTGCTTCTCACAGCCAAAGATTTTGATGCACAAATTGATAAATGTTTGCAACGTTTTTGTCAGCTCTGCTTGGCACTGGCTACCCTGACCTCTCTTCATCAGTACCACTTTCTCTCCCCTCAGAAAAATGTTTAATCTATTTGTACACTGCCGTTTTCTTCATGGCGTTGTCCCCAGAAACTTGGACTAGCATGTCCCTGATTTCAGTTCTACTCTTGACAAGTTTAAAAAGAAACGCAATGTTAGTTCATTGCCTTCATGCAAGCTCTGACATTCTCATGGTGACACATGAAAATATGCAACAACCGTAATGAACAGCCCTCAGCAAGACACTGCCACACACTGACCCAAACACAGCTGTGAGACACTGATATACCAAGGTTATGAAAACCTACAGAACTGTTTGTACAGAGTTGCCAAGCTAAGCACACAGTGGCAAGTTTGCAAACTTAATTTTCAGATCCTGTTCTTATTTTCTTTGTTCAATTTTGCAGCATGTTTATTTAAGGTAAAGAAAGAAATTTCAAGTTTATAGGAGCAGCAAGGGTACAAGTGAACTTTTCTAGAACTAGAATGTGAAGGTGTTGATAAAATGATTAACCAAATGATATGAAAGATATGTTAACCAGCTTGATGAAGATGTTTCAAGTTGTATATGAAACAGCACAATGTACCCCATGTTGGCATCAATGTACACAGAAACCAATAAAAAAAAAAAAGAGAGAGAAGCCACGGCAATTAGAGTGAAATAAACAAATTCCACACACCTGGAGACTATTGAGAGAGAAGACACACTAACTAGAGTGAAATAAACAAATTCCACACACCTGGAGCCTACTGAGAGAGAAGCCAAGCTAATTAGAGTTTAATAAACAAATTCCACACACCTGTAGCCTATTGAGAGAGAAGTCAGGCTAATTAGAGTTAAATAAACAAACTCCACACACCTGGAGACTATTGAGAGAGAAGCCACACTAATTAGAGTGA
>CAUYQV010164814.1:0-12813 GCA_963574575.1 Galagoides demidoff
GGTGTCTAACCTCATGCATCCTGGAGTCCAAGGAAGAGAGAGAATTCAGCTCATGTGAAACACCAAAGAAGGCTGAGATAAATGTAGTGTAAGTCTCTGTAGCAGCCTGGACTTCTGAGCAAATGATAAAATCTGTTTAACAACAAGAGATTGTCCCCTTCCTACTGTGGGCACAGACAGCAGAAACACATGCGGGACACAGGAAGGTCCATCCTGGGGCAGGGCCAGCATGAAGAGAGCCCTCCAGCTCCGGGGTGATGGGGAAATCTCGGCTTTCTGTCACTGGGGGCTCCTGGGAACTTGCTTCTTTTTGTGAGTCTCAGCTCCAGTCCCTGAAAGGTTTCTGTGAGGAAGCATGACAGCAGCAGCGTGAAAGCCACTTTGTTTTCTGGTCCAGGCACAAAGCCACTGGGCCAGTCTCTGAGTGCTCGGGGTGGAGGAAGGAACAAGAGCTCAGTGATGTGTGGGAAGAAGGCGCTTGGGGTCACAGAAAGTCACTTTCCCTGTATGACCACCCTATGGTAGCAGTGATTTTCTTCTCCTTGCAGACTGTGAAAAGGAGTCAGAGCTGAAGTAGCACAGCCAAGGTGACGAAGCTGTTGAGTGGTGCAGGGAGTTTGCCAGGCATTATATAAGACCTGAGGACAAGACATGAGCCTGAGAAGGCTCCGGGAACTGAGAGTTTAGGGAGAGTGAGAATGAGAGTAAAAGCTGGGCAGGAGGAGGGAGGAGGGAATAGGAGTGTGTGGGCGTGGTCAGGAACACGCACACATGTGCCGGGACGTGCAAACGTGGGTCAGAGGACAAAGCACGGTCACTGGCCAAAGTCCTTCCTATCTAATCAGGAAGGAGCCCCATGTGGACCCCACCCCTGCCTTCTGCCTGCCCGGGCTGAGTCTAGCTTTGGGCATGGCACCAAACAAAGGGGCTCCACTTCCTCCAGGTCTCACTGATCCCCTCCCCGTCCTGGTCCCGGTGCTTACCCTCCAACATGTCACTCTTACAGCCCTGGACCTACATCCCCCATCAGGGTAAACACTATGAGCTCAGTCTCATCCCCCCACCCTCCTCCCACACTGAAGACCAGACCTGAACTCAGCCTCCATCCTTCTGTTGCCCAGCCTCCCCCATCAGTCTGTCTATCTCCAGCATGTCCCATCCTGTCTCACTAGGGCCAAGTTTCAGCCTCAAGTCAGTCTGACTCCAAAGTAACGTCTTTACCTAAGAAAAGTAGTAATGAGTTGGGAAGTTCCTGTGAGAAGAGGTGAATTTCTGCTAGAGATATTGGTGGGATTTAAGTAGGATCTTAGGTAAAGGTCAAGGTGCCAGGAAAGGTTATGTAATAAGGTGGCAAAGAGATTTGGGGTGTAAGAACAGCATATGCAGATGCAAACAGCATAGGCACTGCTGCTCTGTCTGACCAGAGAGCAGGTTCACTAGCTAAAGAGCACTGACCATGAAGTGGACCAGGGCCAAGTCCTGGGGGGTCCTATAAGTCTTTGAGTTCAAGAAGCTTGAAATCTAATGGAGCAAACAGGTACACAGTGAGTTCCTATCATTGCCATTATAAACAATAAGTTATTTGATGGGGCAGAGAACAAAGGCAGGATCTCAGGCAAGGTATCTTCTCAAAAGACAAGGAAGATAGAGAACCAGACAGCAAGGTAATCTGAGCTAGATGGAGGAGAGTCTTGATGTCAGGTGAAATATTTTGGTTTCTTTTGGTTTACAATTAGAAGTCTGAAGATGTCCGAGGAGCAGAGATGATGTGAGTGAGTGCTAATAAGACTTTGGATTGTAGAGTCCTACAAGCCTGTTTGAATCCAGGTCCTGCTTCTCATTTTCTGTTTAATTTAGGGGCAAATTTTTAACTCTTTGTGTCTTAGTTTTCTATAAAACAGGGTATAGTATTAGTTCCCATCATTAGTGTTGTGGTGATAAGTAACCACAATACTAAAATGAATAATAAATGTATTATTATCATTGATATTTAGAGAGTGAATTTTAGAAACAGAATTCTTATAATGATATCAACAAAAGAATGGAGGGGCAGACGGTCCACTAATGTGGCCCATGCATTAGCCAGATCAGGTAAATGAGGCTTAGCACATATCCAATAACTGGCTTTTCTTGACCTTGTTGACATAAACTTTTAAAGAGAGGGTAGAATGGAAAATTGAAAGATAAACATCAACTCTGTTCTAAGCATTCTAGCAGTAACTTGACAATCATTGACTTATTTTATTCTTACAGTATTCCCATAAAGAATTACAAGGTATCAGAAAAAGAGGTACAGAAATCTTAGCACATAGGGGTAGTCGGCATGAAGTTTGGGCTTTTTGCAACACCCTCTGCAGGTCTCATCCTTAAGTGAAAGGATGAAGACCTTTCCCCTCTTTTCTGAGTGTTGATGGAGCCCCCCTTAAGTATTAGCTGTTCACATTTCCCAGCCTGTCAAGTGTGGCTAATGGTACACAGGAGTAATGATGTGTGTGATGTGTGCTCACCCCTCCCCCCCGTGACCCCATGAGTCAGCACTCATACATGACAGTGTTGGTCCTCCATACGTTGTGGTGGACCACAGCAATGAGATAGAAGGAACTGGAGGTTGTAGGTGACACTGTGGTACAAAGAAGCCTCCCTATCCTGAACTTCTAATCCTAACTCTGAACTTGTCTGTGAAAGACAAATCAGTATCAGTGTATCAATCTTGTCCACATCACTGTACTTTGGGGTCACTTATTTATAGGCAGCTTGATATGTATCCTAACTAACACATTTATCAATCTTATCTACTACTCTCCCACCTCAGTCTGATAAAATTTTCTCCCATATAAATAAATGCTCCTATAATAAGCCACATAACTATAGCAAGGCAAATGTAGAACATGGGGTGGCGTGGGAGGAAGGGGGAGAAGCCCCCATCATGCCACAGAGACAGGCTAGTCTCTTCACGGTCCTCTCACTGTATTTTAGTTCAGACAATTTCCCCCGTTTAAAATCTCCTGTCCCTGTGCTCCACGTAGGTACGGGCAAATCATGAAACATTCCTTTAAAGTTTAGCCCAATTAATTCCAACATTCTACAGAAGATATCCCCAGGATTTCCCATTCACAGGGATCCCATCTCCTGATATCTCATGTGGTTGCCAAGTATGTGCCACACATTTCCTCATAATGTGCCTTGTATGGTGGCTGGCATATGATAATAAATGTCTGTTGAAGAAATGGACCCATGGATTAATCAATTGTCCTCAAACTATATCATGAAAAGTCATAGTGTACGGAGAGAATAGTTGTATGAGTCAAAAAGTCTTAGATTTAAGTCCTTGTTTTGCCATTATTTAGCTGAATAATCTGGGAAAATCACTTTGCTGATTGTTTTTAGTCAGTTTACTCCATAGTCAAATAGAAATGCCACAAGACAATCTATAACTTGTGTGCCTATCACTAAGATTAAGTGAGAATGAACACAAAATGCTGATGCAAGATCTGTTAGGCAGTTGCATAGTACTTAATGCTTTCCCATCAAAATAAATTTAATTATAATGAAATGACACCCTTTGAGTGTTTTTCACACCCAGATCTATAGAAATGCAAACTGATATAAATAAAAATAAACAGTGTGATGACAAATCTCTGGGTCAGAGGCTTTATAACTTAAATTCACATTTGAGCCACAGGCTCAGTTTCATCACTAGCTAGTTTAGTGACATTAGGGGAAGGATTTGACCTCTCCTTTTGCATCTATCTTGGTTGAATAGAAACTGCATAGATCAAACTTCATGTTCTAGACTAGACTGAATAAAACCATCCTATTTTACCTCCCTTAATCATGACAAGAATTGGAAGAGACAAAAATAACTCCAAGAAAAACCTACTCTGTCTAGTCAAAGTACAAGAAAAGGACAGCCTAATAGGACAGAAACCTTTTCACCTTTTTACATCCCCTGTGATGGGGGTAAACACTCTGGAAAAAGTATGACCTTCTGCAGCCATCAAGGTCATGGCAGCAGTGGAGTACAGTACCCAGTGGGACTTTTGTTTTTCACCTTACCTGGAAAGTAACCAGCGTCTGTCCCTCCTCTGTGAAGGTTGTATTGGAATTGTGACTTCCACTCCTGAACTGCATTACAGAGGAACCCCCCACACACACACCTGAGGAGCTTGCAGAGGCAGAATTAGGATGTCCACCTTTCTCCTACAGTAACAAGTGACTTCCCCATGAGCAGATGTACACAGATCTGACTCCCACCCCTCTGTGGTAAGGACCCTATCCAGAGGGGTCCCTGTATACTGTCCTCATCTTCCTTCTCCCAGCCTGCACTGATGAGGATGTGGAGTGTACTCATGTGAGGTGGACTCCCGTGAGGCTGGAGAATACAAAGTGGGGTAGGCCAGAATAGCACTGCAGAGGTTTATAGCCTAAATTCACATTTGAGCTATAAATCACAAAAGTGAGCATTCAGAATCTAAACAAGCTATATACTAAAATGAAAGATTTTAATGTATCTTTACTATATTTAATGACAACATAGTATACATAATGCCCAGGATATAGTATAAAATTATTCACCTTGTCAAGAATCAGGAGAGTCTCAATTTAACTAAATTGACACCAATATTGAGATGATACAGATGTAGGAATTATAGAATAGTTAAAGATCTTAATGCAGTCATTATAAAAAAACATTCCAGTAAAGAACTATAAACACTCTAGAAACAAATGAAAATAGGCAATCTTAGCAAAGATGCAGAAGACATAAACGAAATCAAATGGAAATATTTAGAATTGAAAAATTCAATAGCTTAATAAAAAGCTCAGTGGAACAGCTCAATAGCAGAGTAGTAATGAGACTGAAGACAGGCAGTATAAAGTATTCAATCTACACCATGCAGAGAAAATAGATGGAAACAACAAAAACTGAGCCTCAGAGACTTAGGATATGACAACAAGAGATCCATTTGTGCCATTACTGTTGGAGAGTCCCAGAAAGGAAAAAGAATGTGGGGTTGAAAAAAATGTATGAAGAAAAAATGGCTGAAACCCTCTAAATTTGGGAAAAGACAAACCCACTGATCCAAGAACCCAAACACCATAAAACCAAGGAAAGCAGCACCAGAACTGATCATAATCAAGCCTCTGAGAACTAAAAACAAACAAACAAATTTGCAAGCAGGCAGAGAAACAACTCATTACTGTGGGGGATGACAGTTCACAGGACAGCAAACTTCTTATCAGAGACCATGGAGAACAGACACAAGTAGCACAACGTTTAAAAGTGATGAACCAGCTCGGTGCCTGTGACTCAAGTGGCTAAGGCGCCAGCCACATACACCTAAGGTGGTGGGTTCGAATCCAGCCCAGGCTGCCAAACAACAATGATGGCTGCAACCAAAAAAATAGCTGGGCATTATGGCAGGTGCCTGTGGTCCCAGCTACTTGGGAGGCTGAGGCAGGAGACTCGCTTGAGCCCAGGAGTTGGAGGTTGCTGTGAGCTGTGATGCCACAGTACTCTACCCAAGGGGAGTAGAGGCTCTGTCTCAAACAAAATAAAAAAATAAAAGTGTTGAATGCAAGAAATGTTTAACCTAAAATTCTATAGCTAGTGAAAGTAAACTTCACAGATGAAGGTGAAACAAATACATTCTTCCATGAATAAAAGCTAAGATAATTTTTTGCCAGTATGCTGAAAGACTAAAGAATATTCTTTAGATCAGGAGAGAAATTTAAAACTTGGACTATCAGGATGAAGAAAGAGCAACAGATGAGTAAATACAGTAGACTATTCTTCTTTTGAGTTTTCAAAAAGGCATTTGCCATTTGGTTCCCAATGTATGTAGAGATAATTTAAGGCAATATACTGATAAAATGGGAAGTGACCTTAATGTGTGTCAGGTGTGTGTATTTCATGGTAAAATATTAACACTAGTAGACTGCAATAATCTCCCATGCCTGTTGTGATCCTTACAGCAACCACTTGGGAAACACTAGAAAGACTTATATCCAAAAACAATACAGACAAATGAGAATGGAATTGTCTGTAAAATGTTAAGTAAGCCTCAGGAAGATGGGGGTGGGATGGGGCACAGGGCAGTGAAAAACAGGAAAAAATATAAAACAAATAACAAAATGGTAGACTGAAATGAAATCCTAATGTGTCAATAACTATGTCAGGTATAAATGATCTGCATTTACCATTTAAAGACAGAATAAAAAAAGACCCAAGTATATACGATTTTAAGAAATTCATTTCAAATATAATGATATAAATAGGTTAAAAGTAAGAAGGTTATACTGCACACATACTAATCAAATAAGAGGGGCAGTGCCTGTGGCTCAAAGGAGTAGGCCACCGGGCCCATATGCCATAGGTGGCGAGTTCAAACCCAGCCCTGGCCAAAAAACTGCAAAAAAAAAAAAAAAAAGAGTTTGGTGTGGCTGTCTTATAGTAAAGGTCAAGAATTAAGAGGACATTACATATTTAAAAGGTAAATTCACCAAGAAGCCATGACAATCTGTTATGTGCCATCTGTGATATCGTGTACTTGAAGGCACAATTACTAGAATTGAATGAAATAGATAAACTCATAATTGTACTTGGAGACTTCAATGTGCCTCTCTCAGTAATTGATAGAATGAGTAGGTAACAAGTCAGCAAGGATATAAGAACACAGTACCGTTACACAATAAGACAATATTTATAGAACAATCCACTAAACAACAGTGGAATTTTTTTAAACATGCATGACACGTTTGTCAAGATAGACTGTATCTGCTGTCATTATGTCAACCTTAATAAATTCAAAAGATTTGTGTCTTTGACCTTAATGAAATTAAAGTAGAAATGATGACCAGAGGAATAACAGGAACACCTTCCAATGCTAGAAAATTAAACAGCACATTTCATAAGTGTGTTTAGGAACTTAGTTTAAAAATTCTGTGACAAAATAAAAATAAAAATTCTGTGATTAATCCTGTTGCTTAGTGTGACCAGTTGGGTAACTACTAGAGTGATAATAACTGTCCACGTGTATTTGAGTCCAGTATGTAAGGACATACATTAAATACCCCAGTTACCTGTAGGGAATGGGAAGCCAATACCTGTTTTGCACCATCTATGAGCCCTGTCAATATAGATCCCTCCCTGTTTCCTTTAATCTTTATGCCACTTGTCCCAGTGCTGTCTCTCAGCAGAGCTCCTGTGCCAAGTGGCACCAACACCAGCCGAAGGTTCTTGAGAAAGCGTTGTGTCTGGGAGAACTTTAAAGAATTCAGAGTGGCCAGAGTTAGGGAGCGCTGACAGGAGATGAGTATAAAGAGCCCATGTCAAGAAGGGTCCCGGGTGTCTGGGTAAGGAAGGTGAGCACTGGGAGGCAGTGGGAGGCGCTGGGACAATTCAAGCAGAGGAATAATGTTTCTAAATTATGACTTCAGTGGAGAGCAGTGCAGGCAGGAGGCTGAAGGCAGGGGCTGGAGGGAGAGCGACCCAGGTGGGAAATGATGACTCAGGTAGCAGAATCACTGTTTTAGGTATGGGAAATGAGGCTTCCTAGCGCTACAACATTTTGGGGGGCGGGGTGCGGGGGGGACCCAGTGGTCTCACTCTGTAGCCCTGGGTGGAGTGCCATCGCGTCATCGCATTTTTAAGGATAATATAAGAGTTCAAGGCGAACATTATAAATTAGATGTTCCAATAACGTTTAACAAGTTAACACGCAGTTACACGAGTTAAGGAACGTAACAAGCCTAGTACTCTTAGTAGCATCCCGCTCCTGGAAAGGGCAGGAAGAGAAACAGGAAAATGAGGCTCCAGGTGAGATTTCCTGGTTACAAGTGGGAGCCACAGAGCCCGCCCCTCCCCGCACCGCGGTCTACGGAATGTCCCTAGTCCTGCAGATCAGAGTTAGGCTCAGGATGTGTGTGACAGGCACCTTCGCCCTCTCCTACCCGCTGAAGTGTCAGGTGCGACTGCTCAAAGCCCAGGAGGAAGAAGTTGCCAACGAAGGGCAGGCGCCAAGGCCCTGGCGGGTAGTTCTTTGGTCGCCGGTTTTTGAGAAAGTCAGCAAAGAACAGAAAGGTGACAGCACCCAGCAGGAGAGTCTGGGGATGGAGCACTGCCCAGAGGGCAGCCTGCAGGAAGCCCATCGCCAGCAGCAGGCTAGGGATGCCCGCGAGCTCTCAGGTGTCCGGAAGGCAGCTGTCTCCGCAGTTCGCTCTCCCGGGCTGAAACTTCTGACCTCAGCTCCACAGCGCAGTTGCCCAGCCACGCCCCAACACCCGACTCCCAGCAGCGCTCCGCCCCGTCCCCTCCCACCCTATCCGCGCCCTGCCTCCCCCCACATGCTCACATCCTCAACCTGCTCCCCCTCTCTGTGACTGGCTTTGCCATTACGCCTGGCTTTGCCATTACGCCCTTTTTCTCAGCGTTCCGCCTCCTAACTCCACTTCTCGCTACGCCGGGCCCTCCAACCCTGCCCCTAGTCTCAGCGCCCCGAGTCTCAACCCCGCCCCTCGTCTTGACCCCGCCCCTCAAATCAGCCCCGCCCCTCGTCTCAGCGCCCCGCCTCCCAACCGCGCCACTCCTCCAGCACCCAGCCCTCTGCTGCGACCTTGAAGATGCCAGGCGCTGGATTCTGGGGAGAACACAGGAGATCTTGGGAAAAGCCCAGGCTAGGCGCGATTTCGTTTCTTTCTAGAAAGCTCATCTTTCTCAAACACTGTTGGGGCTCTTGGATTTACGGTTTCAATGCAATTCTGAGAGCGCGTCGGACATCAGAATTCCTGTTTTTCAATCGCTTTTTCTCCCAGTGATTGGAACTGTGCCTGGGACAGCAGCACCTAACATTTCTTGGGTCTCTACTACATTCCAGGAAGCACACTCGCCTCTTTACAGAAATCGTTTCATTTTGACAAAATTATGCAGGAGACGCTCTTGTTGGTCTCATCTTGCAGAGGTTCAGTACTAGGGACCTGGTGAATAACTGAACCCACTGGCCTGAAACACAGCGAAAGGAGGTCCTGGATTTGAAAGTGATGTGGGGATTAAACAGCTCTACCAGAAAGCCCCAGCACTGAGCGGAGTCCATGATAAGTGCCTCATTACCACTTGTCAAAGGACTGTGGCACTGGGGAGATAAAGTATCCCATCTCCTTGTCCTCAGCTCAGTGTGACAGAAGACCTGTTCTAGACAGCTGGGGTCAAGAACACTTTCCATGCTCCCAGGTGGAGGCTACAGTAGCTCCTTGAACAGGACAAGCTGTAAGCACTGCTCAGACCCTCCCCTAGACTCCATGCTGCAGAAATTCCATTCCAGGAGACTCTGAGAGATCCAGGGATATCCTTCTCCATCCAGCCCCGACTTGTGGGGCAGAAACATCAGCCCAGCACGGCAGGCTGAGAATAACTGGGCCACAACTGCTCTCATCTCAGCTTGCACATGGGACAGAGGTCCTGCACTGAAAGAGATAGTCACAAAGGCTAAAGACTAATGCCCAGACCATGGAGATATTGGTGGGAAGCAATTAACAGGAGATCTGCAGCTCCAGGGAACAGTGAGCTACCACAGGGCAGCTAGAGGCTTATTAGGGGCAGTTAGGAAAGAAGAGCCTTCCTGAGTCCAGAACACATCTCAAAGACTGGCCTCAAATGTTATTCCTGAGAAGAAGCCCACAATTAATTGGCTCAGGCTATGAAAAACCTATCCCCAGGGCATGGATGAAAAGAATAGAGTAATGAACTGGAAGGTAATGAAGATTAACAACTGAGTATAATTTCTGCAGGGGCAGTTTAATGGAGAACAGGAACACACATAGTCCAAGAGAGCCCTGCTAAAACCGTGTCCTCCTGTCATGACTGGGTGGATATTCAAGTTTGTGTACTCAGAGTCCTGACATCAGAGACTTTACCCTGGAGGAGATTTAGTGTCCGTCTGGCCCCATCAGTAAACAAATGAAAGTACAAGCAGCAAGGAGGCAATAGATGATTAACTAGAATTGCTATATGAGATGTTTAGGGATGGAAGGCAGTAAACGGCCTACAGAGAAGTGATAGAGAATTATGACCTTCTGGGCAAGAAAGTTAGAAAGGGCCCTGAAGCAAAATAAGAAATTTTGGTGGATATGACCTTGTTAGCCAAATATGAGCTATTTCTACAAAATGTAACTGCTGGCCTGTGACCCAAGATCTCTAGCCTGTGAATGATCCCCCCATAAAACAAAGATAAGGATTCCTGTCTCAGAACACTGCACACCATGGTTGTCATAAACACCACGAGATTAACAGATGCCATATTATCACTAGTCAAATAAGAGTTAATAATTATTGAAACAGAGTAAATAAAATTGGAATTCTGTGACAACTGATGTCATCCACAACTACGAAACCAGGATGGCATGCCTGAAGGCTCAAGGGGAATCAATCCTAGAGATGAATGTAGGAGGAATTGGAATGAGGGTACTTACATGGGCATATTGCCTGTATGTGCAGTCTCCTCTTGAGGGGGACCCTTTACTACTCTCTTGGAAAAGCCTGGGCGCATCTCTTTTTCCCTTTAAATACAATAAATTCTTTTTCTTCACTTTAAATAAAAACTTTGCTTCATTTCTGCTGTCTTGGAGACCCAGCTGTCTCATTTCCCCTCCTCCAGGGTCCTGCTCTCCTTTGACTCAGCTGAATGTGCTAGTTTTCCTGGGTGAACAGAACCAAACCAGGTCTAGTGAACAGCTCAGAGGTGAATGCTCACCTCTATCCACATGTATCTAAAAAACATGCAAAGAAACAGGAAAGTGAGACCCAAACAGAGTCCATAAAGCGGGCAACTAAAACGTCCTGAGACAGAGCCTCGATATCAAACACAGACTAGAAAATAAGTTAAGTATAACTATGTCCAAAGAACTAAAGAAAACCATCGTGATGAAGGTAAAGGAAGGTAAAACGACAATGTCTCAAGAGTAGAGAAAATGAATAAAGAGAAATCACAAAAAGTAACAAATAAAATTTTGGAGTTGAAAAATGAAATAAATGAAATTTTAATAATTAGTAGAGGGGATCAACAGTAGATGTAAACTAGAAGAGATAAGAATCAATAAGCTTAAAGATAGCTTGATAGAGATTATGTGATCTAAAACAGAAAAAAGAAAGAATAATGAACAGAAAGTCAGAAAAATGTGGGATACCATGAAACACACCAATATATTTGTAATCAGAGTACCATGGAAGATGACCCGGAGAAAAGAGCAGAATAATATATGGGGAAATAGTGGCTGCAAAATTACCAAATATCATGATAAACATTAATGTACATTTCCAGGAAGCTCACTGAGCTTCAAAGCAAAGAGACCCACACTGAATATATCACAGTCAGGACCTGAAAGACAAAGACAAAGAGAGAATCTTCCAAGCAGCACGAGGAAGATAGTGTATTCAATAATAGGGAACTCAAATAAGATTAACAGCTGACTTGTCATCAGAGGCTATGTGGCCAGGAGGGATTAACCTGTGCTTTGGAGACTCTCTGCGGGTAGCAAGGGTCCGTGACACACCGAACCTCGAAACATCCTACAGTCAAGACTCAATGAGGCCAACACTGGTGGCCATGGAGGGAGGGCTGTATTGGGAAGACACTGCATAGCCCACACTGTGTGACCACAGTATGTGGCTGATGTGAACCCCCTTGAGTAGCCAGCTTGGGCAATGTTGAATCCCAACAAGGGTACTGCCTAGAGGGACAACTGGCCAGAAAAGGAGCAGACTGGCAGATGCCCTGGAGTGTGAGAAGGACCTTCTGCTAAAGGCGCTGCACAGGGACAGAGCTGGTGGTTTGGTGGGGAGGGTGGTCGTGAAGGGGGAGCATATGGTGAAGAAGGAGGAGGTGGTCACACCCCTGCCCACCCCGCCTGGACTTTTACAGTTCTAAAACAGGGTGGTGGTGCAGAAGATCAATCAGCCATCCTATGGAGTTTTATAAATTATATACCCACTGGTCTGCAAACTGTAACAAACAAAAGGACTCTCTGTAGGATCAAAGGTGAGGATAGGAACATTTGTTATGTAAGAGTAACCCAAAGAGTCATGGACCTGCCTGAAATTTCACTCAGAGACAGAAAAGTAGTCCACAGACTGTGTTGGGGTGGGGTGGGGGGAATAGAACCCCTTTTGCCTTGCACACCCCACCCCTCCTTGAATCTCGTTGCTGTCAATCTATTACACAGACAGTATTACACATTTTCCAATTTTCTCCTCACCAGCATATAGTGAGATTTCAGCTCTTGTACCTTCATTTCTGAAGGGGAAAATGGAGGCTTTGCAGGTTAAACGTCTTGCTCACAAAGTCACAGTAAGGTGTCGGGCAGTGACAAATCCAGAAGACCCTCAGCCCTCACCTAAACCTCCCCTTCCCTTTGGTGGCTTAGCAAAAGGCTGGCTCAGCAGGCTTGAGGGAGCTCAAGGGGAGAAGAGCCTGACACAGGGGGTGTCGGGGCTTTCCAGCTCTAACCCAGCTGCTTCCTCATTTAGGATGCTATCCTTACCACTTAATCACCTACCCTGTCCCTGTGTCCTGCCTGTGAATTTGAGGATCCCTTTCTTGGGCTTCTCTCTTGTTCCTACAGCCAAGCTGTGCCCAACCTGAGTGCACTGCCTTGACAGCTCAGGATATTGTGAGTGTCCTGCAGCTCTTGACTATAAGTCACTTGACCACCAAGCAGATTTTAAATTTATCCTTCAGCCTGCATGTGTCTGGGCCTCTTTATAGGAGAGTTGTGAAGAGGAGAGTCACAGCCTGGATGGCCATTGGGTAAAATCCACACCTG
>CAUYQV010164816.1:0-35747 GCA_963574575.1 Galagoides demidoff
GCCACAACGCCCGGCCATTTTCTGGTTGCAGCCATCATTGTTGTTTGGCGGGCCCGGGCTGGGGATTCGAACCCGCCACCTTAGGTGTACGTGGCTGGCGCCTTAGCCGATTGAGCCACAGGCGCCGAGCCAATGTTTATGTTTTCTGTGTGACACCTTGTCCCAATAGTCACCCAATATGATAATAACCTGCTGCCAGAGATCAATAAAGTTGCAACCAGGAGCAAATTGACACTTAGCAGTCAAAGTCACTCCCAGTTCATTGTCTGGACTTCAATTTGTGAACGGACATACCTAGCCCTTGAAAAAGTGATTACTAATGCCCCACAAGAGGTAATCTTTCTCACTGGTAAAACTGTTATCTGCTTTGCTTTGAAAACAAACTATTAAAATGCATAGATACGGCTGGAGGGTCCTGGACGACTACTTATAAATATACACACAATTACGGCATACACACATGTGTGCACCAACACCCACACATACAAATCCTATACACTTGCTTTCTTTGCTCTTGCTCTAGAAAATCAAAAGCCAAATTGCAGAAGATAAGGTGTATTTGAGCTTCTGCTTAAAGCCTTTTTGAACTGCCAGTTAAGTGATAAATTAGAAATGTTACATGAATAAAGTAAAAACATTACGTCTTTCCCTCAGCCTAATTGTTTATTCTGCATTTGAATAAATGACCTAGGGTAAAGAAAATGAACTAGCTTTGGAATCCAAATTAGGTATAGATTAGTAACCTTCTGATCTATATCATATGTGATTATTTATAACATTTAAAGAAATTTAAAAATAAAATCATAAAAAATGGAAATACCCTATCAGGCAGTGTATGTCTCTGTTTCCATGTTTCTTCTGAGCAACACTTTGGTAAGATCTCAGATGGATGAGTTTGGGTTGCAAGAGTGTAGAGATGAATTCTTCTAGATTCCTCCTTCTGCTTATATAAACTTCTTCCTTTGTTCTATTCATGCTGGCCTTTGATTGCTACTGATTAGAGGTCAATCAGAGGGTCAATTTAATCTTTCATTGAGCATCTGCCTTGAACCAGAAAGCTGGGTATGAAATTTTCGCCTTTCTCCAGTTACTGTTACTTAATTTATCTTAAATCAGGACCTTCCATTACAGAAAGCAATTTAGGAATCAGCCATCAATCTGAACTGGTGAAGTTAACAGATTCTCAGAAGTCTACCTTCTTTGAATGCATAACTAACAGTTGCATCCTTCTGTTTTGTAACTTCAACTTCAACTTCAAACTCTGACTCTAGTAGAGGTGATGATTGGTTCTTGACTGCAATAGGTGGCTCTGCTTAAAATTCTGGAGGCACCTTGTTCTGCTTCATTCATTCATCTCTTCATCAATGAATGTCTGCCAGTGGGTTTGATGCCACAGACACAGGGTTAAGTCAAGTAAAAAGCAGTAATATTATTAATAGTGCAAAGTTTGCTTCTAAATAAATAAATTAGGACCATATATTATCTGCCAAGCTCTTGGGAAAATCAATGGAGGACAGACAGATGTGTAGCAGAATTTACATTCTGGTAACTCAAAGATGTCCAGTCATGTGCATTAATGTGAACTATGTTTGATACAAGTTTTAATCTCAACTCAGATTCTGATTTTAGACATTACTTTTTCTCTTCATTTTGTGTTTACACTTTTTTCTTTTATTCTGTTTTTCTTACTTGTTGTGAGAATCTATTATCAGCTAAAGAAGTAAACTATTGTGATAAAAGCCACTCATAACACTGCTTACTTCAGCCCAAAGCCATGTAGGCATCTCCTAAAACATTCTGTTTCTCCTTTACCCTATTAAACAGGTCACCTCACTTTGTACTTTCTACCTTACCAAAAATCCCCAATGTGCTTTGATGATAAAACTCACCTGTCCAGTCCAACAAATTTGGAACTACCCCAGGAAGGGCTGGAACTACCCCAGATAAATTTCATTCAAATGCCTTTCTATAAAGGATTTAAGTCCTGATTAGTGTCTTCCAATACTTTTACTTTTTAGATCGAAGCTTTCCTTTGCAGGACTGTAAAGGTCATTGAAGTTTCCCATGGACTTCTAGAGGACATCATACTCCTATACTCCCTTGGAGGATTTGATGCTGGTCAAAAGGAATTTTGTTGAGGCTTCTTCAGGTAAGTAGTTCTTCATTTGCTCACCCCTTGATGAATCCCTTATTGAACCCACTTGAAGAGCCCAAGAAGCTGAGTGGCATGTGAGAGCATTCCAGAGGACTTCTTCCCACTGGTGATCAAGCCTTGTCCTAACGGCAAAATTGAGTTTGCTGCCCAACTTCCTCTGGAGCTGGAGATGTAGCGGATATGTAGCAGGGAGCATGCTTGGTGCTATTTTAACTGGAAAGGCCACTGCTCTGTGGGCGTCATATATCCAGATATCCATATTGCCTAGGGTTCAGCCACCCCACCACCTTTGCTTTTGGCACCTGGGGGCACCTACACAAACAACCTTTTCCCTTAATTCCTCTTTTTGCCTTTATTTGGAATAGCAGCTGCAGAGGCAACATAAGCCCTGATGAAAATTAGCCATACACTTGCCCACTTCTATGGATAGTTAGATTCACTTGTATGGGGGTGTCCCCTTCCAAAACAGACAGGATCTTAGTTTTCTAATTGCAGCAGAAAGGGCCACTTGCTTGTTCTTAAAGGTGCAGTGCTGCTTCTATTTAACAGGACATGTTCAGACACCATCAGTGACAGTGTAGAGTCTCTGAATATGAAGTGAGACCTCTAGGCCTTGGTGGTGTCTATGGCAACTCTCTTGATCACCCTGTTACTTTACATCCTGCAAATTCTTATATTAGGGCCAATCCTCATCACTTTTTGTAACTAAATTTATTTCTTCCTGTTTAGAAAGCATCAGGTCCTATGTTCTCTGTCAGTCTCAGTGCCTACCTCTCCCTCACACCTCCAACTATAATGATCTACTGAGGACATATTGTAGCAGAAAACCGACCCAGACAGAAGACTCCAGGCACCAGTTCATTAGAGGAAGTGGGTTTATTAGGCTGGGGGTACTCGGAAGACCAGCGTGTTTCCCAAAACCGAGCCACAGACTCAATCTCTTGCCTCTCTTTTATCTACTTTTCAGGGCGGAAGTGCACATGAGGGTCATAAAACAGAGAGAGACATGACATCATCCTCAAGGTCCCAGGCTCAAGGGGGAAGGTCAGATTCACCTGTGTCCTTGAGACTGGTTGGACCACCCACCCTCAAAGGTGATAGAAGTCTAGGGAAGCTACTAGGTTACACTCTAGGCCCCGAGTATGTCCAGGAAGAAACATACAGACAACAGAATTGCCTGCGGCTTGGCTGGGGCCTACACAGGGCAGCTAGGACAGATTCTTGTAGTTCTGCTTTTACTTTCTTGCCTCAATATAACAAAGTCCCCTGGCAAGCCTGCAAGATCCCCCCTTCCCCTGCCTCCCAACAAAAATCTCTGACCCCTTTCAGCAGGAATGAGCCAGATTAGTCTATAACCCTACCCAAATTGGGTCTTTAGAAAAAGAGTGGAAAAATGTTGAGTAGTTAGTTAGGAATAGCTCTCCTGGGAATGTGGGCAAGGGTAGGCCCCCAAGCTTCCACCTTGGTATTTCCAACCTTAATTGTATCCCAAGTAATTCTGTCCCTCAGGAAGAGGACTCACCAAACCAATTTACCAGTCGGAACTTAGCAGGCCAACTACAAAGGGATATAGTCTTGAAGGTGACCTAGAACAGCCTTAAGAATCATCATCACGTGGCCTACCTCTTCCACAGGTTCTCAGAGAGACAGGTGGAAGGTCTGCCTGAGCGGTAAGACTCTGGTTCCATGGTGACTCTGAGCCTCAAAATAGGCCTGACTCAGGCTATATGAAAAAGAACCATAGGCCATAACACTTGCTTCTTTGCCTTTTTGCCTTGCCCTGGGAATGGATGCCTGTTCACTGTCCATGGTGAAGATATATGGCTCTTACTCTATAAACTTACCTTTCTTTTCTCAATAAACTTTTTTGTGCTTGCTTTAAAAAAAGACAGAGGTAATCTATGATGAGTGATACATAGTGTAGTGTTAAGTACTCTATTGGATATAAGATAAAGCAGACTCTGCCCCTGCCTTCAATTAATTCAAAGCTCTGCTAAAGGATCTACTAATTGATAATGTAAATATAGGAAGAAAAAATAAGTAATTCTAGTAAAGAAATAATTCTTCCCTTGGAAAAGGGAAGGCCACCGTGAGGAAGCAATTTTTGAGATGAGCCTTAAAAGAGAAGCAAGACTCCAACTGGTAAACACTTTTAAAGTCCCAGGAGATTAATGGCTCAAATTGAGCCAAAATTTCAGAATGTCCATTGAATTTAATGGAGGTAAAATTTTGTGGTCCCATGTGATTTAGGGTAGGATCCCCACACTGGGAGAAAAGACTAAATGCTAGTCCAACAACAGCCTAGAGTGGTATGTTGCAGAATTTAGAGGCTATATTTGTACATCATTAGGATATAATATAAATAGATGTACATATGTAAGTGGTTTTTGATATACAGTATAGATCTGTAAATTATTTAAAGAAACAATACTACAAAATGGAAAATCTAAAGGAGTCTTCAGTTGTATATTATAAAAATCTGTCTTGCTTAAATGATTTTTTTCCAAGATTTCCTGATGATAGAATAAACTTTTCCCTTTTCACACCCACTTTCCTTGTCTTGGCAAAACCTGTAGTTGTCATGCTTCATTCAAATTACATTCTAAACATGCCTCCTATAATAGTACATGGTTCATAAAGGATTCCTTATTTACTTAAAATTTTTCAACAAAAATGTTTGCAGGTTTTATTAGGGAAGATGGAGCCATACATCATCTAAGTTCTTGGAAAATATCCGCCTTCATCAGAAACATGTTTAGTAGGTATTGATAAACTTGTTTATTTCCCTTTAGGAATAAACGAAAAACCACTTCCAACATTATAAACAATGTTGGGAAATTTACAGTAATTTCTTTTAAAAATTTCAATGCTCTAGGGTGGTGCCTGTGGCTCAAGGGATTGGGCACTGGCCCCATATGTAGGTGGCGGGTTCAAACGCAGTCCTGGCCAAAAACTGCAAAAAAAAAAAAAAAAGAAAGAAAGAAAAGAAAAATTAAATGCTCTAAATTACTCTAACAAAGGTATTATTTTAATGCTTTTTCATAGCTTTAAAACTATAAAACTAGGGGTGCTGCCTGTGGCTCAAAAGAGTAGGATGCTGGCCCCATATGCCAGAGGTGGTGGGTTCAAACCCAACCCTGGCCCCCCCCAAAAAAACCTGAAAAATAAAAATATAAAACAAACCAAAACAAACAAAAGAAAACTATAAAATATAAAATTAGGGCACTTAACTAGCTTGTCTCTACATTTTCGTCCATCACTAAAGTTCTATGACCCAACTTTTCCAATGTGATAGCTACTTTATAAAAATTCTTGGTAAAGATTAACATAAATTTGCAGCTAAAATAATTTGAATTTCTCCTATAACTCTGAGCTAACTTTAGTCATTGAATTAGGTTTCAGAGTAATTTTTGTCCCACACTTGTCTTGGTATACACGTTATAAAAATAATATTCTATGAAACTTCAGTAATCATATTTTAAAATAAAAAGGTTAACTTGAAGATATTTTTACTTAATTCTACAAAGCAATTAAAGACCATCAAGTGTTAGTTAAAACAATGTATTTTGGAAACTGATGACCTGGGGCTGTACTGGGGTTTTTTCCTGTTGACAAGTTCTGTGATCTTTTGTATATTATTTAACCTCTTCAAACATCAGTTAGCTAAAATGGAAAGTGAAGGTCACAATAGTACCTTCATTGAAACACTGCGAGAATTAAATGTGATGATGGATCTTAAAGAAATTCTTTGCCTGCCATAGAGCCCAATTTATAAATTGCAGTTACTTCACTTAACAAAAATTTCAAAACTTAGAGAAGCTTCTTGGACATTATAAATAAGATGATACTTTGCCTCTTGAAATTGGTGGTTTCTGCCTCTACACTTCTACACAATAAACATTTTATACATGCTCTTGTAACAAATAGATTGTGCTATTTTCAATTCTGGCATTCAATCTATGATCAGTAGAATTTACTTTCTCATTTAGTGCTTGTCTATAAAGACCCATTTTCTTTACTGTTTTCCTCATCTTTCTTTCTTAGGCTATTATGCCAGTTTGAAGACGTGACTACAGATTTTTGGACATTCCTCTCCTGCTAAGTCTGAGAGTGCTGGTAACTGCTTCAACCAACAAAATACAGGCAAAGTAACACTAGATGACTTTCAAAACTACGTCAAAAGTCTAGGCAGCTTCTCATGTTGTCCCTGAAACATTTCTTTTTATGTTGTGAGTGTCCAGGTAAGATTTCCAACTTCCTTAAAGCCGCCATGCTGGTACTTTGACAACGGTTCCAGATGATTTCCACTCTCAGTCATCTCTTTCAGGGTACCAGATGTGTAATTAAAACATGATAAGCACATCCACAACATAGATATCACCGTGTACCACTGTCAGTGCCATATGGAGAGGACAAGTGGACTGCTAAGTCCTAGTGACCTGCTGAACCACAAAATCATGAGATTTAATAACGGATGGTGCTTACGGCTCTAAGTTTGAATAGGTTATAACAGCAATAGTAGGTAACTGGGATGGGTACATTTTTAGAGTTTACCCGATATACATTCACAGTTTAACCCCCATATTATTTGCCCTTGTCAAACTGAGGGTGAAATTAGTGAACTTCATAATGAGGTAATTGCACATACAATTGGAGAGAAGTCCTTGCATTTGGGAGAAACAGTAACAAAGTTATTAGTCAATGAACCTATTCTAAGTGCAGTATTTCTAAGCTAATTTCTGCCCCTGTGGCTAATTGTAAGCAGAAGAGTTTGAACAAAAAATTGAATGCCTACCAGATACCCCATAGTAATGCATTTCTTTATTACTCTGTATAAATTTCTGGTGCCCTATGGCTATTAAGCATCATGAGACATTACTTAGGAAGGAAATTGTACTCCTGGTACTCTATCTAACCTACCATCAGGCCATCAACTCATGTTTAACTAAAATTCTTAATGTTATTATATTTTATTTTCTATCCTTGACTATTATATACTATTAATATTTCCTTTAGCTTCTTGAATGTATCCTCATATGATGATTTCATTGTATAGCATAAGGAAAGATACTATTGTATTCATAGTCTGGAAAAAAATATCTTTGTTAGTTGTATTTTTTAAAAATATTACTGTATACTCTTTATATGTTTATTATAGATATATAGAAAAATAATACAATTTTAAAGAAATATATATCAGTGAAATTATCATAACCTAGAAACAATAACAAATGTGTAAATCTCTTTGTCTTTGTCAAAACGTGCGTATTATATACACGTGTAATATATTACAAAGAAGGTTCACTTCTACAGATTATCTGTCAACTTCTCTGTATGTCAATATATCAAGTACACTAACATGGTAAATAATGATGTTTGTCATTATTTGTAATCTTTATGTATTATTTCATTCCCCCATTTTGATCTATTACTATTACACATTTATATTATTTTCAATTTTCCACTAGTATAAACTGTGCATTGAAGAGATGTCATGAATAACTTTAGGCAAGTCTTCCTGGAAGTAGAATTCAAAAATCATAATTTAGAGATGTGTTTGTAGAGTAGGGGATAGTTTTGTAATGGCCAATGTAATAAGTAAAAGAAAATTGATCACGACATAATTTGAAATATGATGATACTCAAGAACACATAGAGAAAAGTCCTAGAAGTGTCAAGTCTGGAAAACTGGGATTTGCACTGCTCATATTTGGATCTCTGGAGAAAATTATAATGACTTCAATTTGAGTTAGATTTTTGCTATCACTTATTAAAATGAGATAAATGGTTATTTGCAGATTCTGGGAAGAGAGAGATGATTGAGTTAGCAGGTGTGAGGGCAGTGTTATGCATGATGCTATGCTAGACTTAATTTAATGACTCAACTTTACATTTGCCCCATTAGTCCATGGGCATCTGGTGACTTAATTAAAATACACATAAACACACACACACAGAGCCCTACTCAATCTTGCCATAAGTTAACCTTGACATCAATGTGGAATTCTATAGAGTTATAACACATATTTGTATACACATACACATTATCTGACACTAAAATTTTGCTAAAATTTCTCTCAGTTTACCTTTCCTTCATAGTAAGAAACAGAAGGTACTAGTTTGAAGTTTTTCCAATAAAACCCATATCAAATATAAAAACTTAAACATTCTGGTGAAAACTAAAATGTGTAGGACATATGTAAAGAATTATAACCTCATTTGGAAAATAATAAATATGAAAAATACAAAACTTGAATACTGCCTTAAAATATATAGTTTCATTATAAAAATGATAACATACACAAATCAAAGGCATATGCTGAAAATATTTATAAATAAATGAAAATTAATTAATATCTGCATAATTATTGCCCTAAAAGGAGAAGAATCATGTATTATGAAAGAAAGATGTATGTAGATTTGAATAGACCCATTTAAAAATGTGTAATTTTCTTTATCTGTAAAATGTAGGAATGGTTGGTATTAAGCTTATAAAGTTAATAGCAGGGGGCTTAAAATTCTTAGTAATTTGTCATTTGATTCTTTCATTAAACAAAATATCATTCAAAATTTTTTTAAAAACTCTGATCTAAACAAAGAGAAAAATAAAAGTTATTGATATACTTGAACTAAAATTGAAATGATAAATAAAAATGTTAAAACTAAATAATTATCATTTTTAAATACATGTAACATTGCAGCATGAATTACATAACCTGAATTTATCACATAAAACCTTGATATCCAGTAGTACCTATTTTCTATAAGAGGGAGTAGCACAGATAGAAAAGGCAATTAATTTAACAATCATATAAGTTTTTAAATCTTTGATTCATCAATTATTTTATGCAAATTTCTCCCCAAAATTAAGCAGAAAATATTATATGAACATACTATTAAGTTTAGCTTTATGTAAAGTCCTTATAAATTAAAAAAATTCTATTGTTACTTAAAATTATAGTTAAATGGATTAATATATACAAATGATATGAAATTTCATTGTTCGTAATAAACAATATCTTTGCTTGCAATATAAAACCAGATCTAAAATTAAATGCAAAGAGACAGAATTAAAAATAGTATTTCAGACTTCATTACTTCACCACGTGGCATAATTATATTTCTGCATGGGAGAATATCTCAGTCATGCCAGAACTTTTTTGTAGTGGTTTTCTTGTTTATGTTTTTTCTATATATGTCAACTAATTGACATAGAATGTTCATATGATTTTCTGGTAGGAATCAGTTCTGCAAATATGTAATGCTTTTGTAACTTAGAATTTTCAAAAACCAAGACAAAGTCTCTAGTAATTTTAGATTACAAATATCTTTAGATGCAATTGTCATTATTTGCCTTAACAGAATAATGGGAGAGAATGTCTCCTGAGAAAAGATTAGAATTTATAAATTCTTCACTGAAATTTCCTTTAAGGAAATTATGAAAGAAGAAATTAAAACTATAGATAGACTGTAATGATATGGTAGATTATTTTAACCAAACAAGTCTCTGTCTCTTTCTATATAATCCTAATACCTTAAAGTCCATGAAGCTAAATGAATGAAATTTAAAGAAACATGATGCTGTGTTTAAATTATAATAATGAATAAAGTATGCAAATATTAGAAAAATATTTTTAAAATGAGAGAAAGTCATAAGAAAATACACTGAATTCTATAATTAGATCTCAAAGTGAGTAAGTACATTCTAGAAGTCTTGGTAGGAATTGAACCATGAAAACATTGTGTTCTGAAGTGCAAGACATTTTATCATTTATTCACTTATCTTTTTAAAAATATTTATTTAACCACTACTATATTTCAAGTGTTTTTGCGCTTGGGTCTATGGATAATTTTCCTATTTTTCTGTTGCTTTTTTTTTGTGAGGGCTATAAGTTAAAAATGTCATTAAAAAGTTACATATTTTCACATGATACTATACAAAACATTCTTGACTGAAATAGGAAGAAAAACTAGGAAGAGAAATGGCTTTGACTCAAATGAAGGAGAGGCAGACAAGTGTAGCCAACTGGCACGAAACTGTAGGAAACAACCACGAGAAACACAAGTTATTCATGGATGTGAAAAAGGAAGGTATCAAATGAGTGACATAATTTCAGCATTGCTGAAAGAAATTAAAGGACACGTAAATAAATGGAAAGATATCTGTGTTCATGGACCTGGAAACCGATACCGTTGGGATATTTGGCTGCTCCAAATCTTGCACTGTGAGGGAGGCCCCGGTGGAAGGTATTTGGCTCACAGGGAAAGATCTGTGATAATGAGTGAATCCTCCTTGTTAGTTCCCTGGAGGGCTGGTGGTTTACAGGAGCCCTACTCCACCACCCCCTTTATCCTCCTCTTGCTATGTGACATTCATACTCCCCTTTACCTTCCACCTTGATTGTAAGCTCCGTGCCGTCCTCCCCAGAAGTACAAGCTAACCCCATGCTTCTTTTACAATCTTCAGAACTATAAGCCAATAAACCTCTTTCTTTATAAACTACCTACCATCCAGCATTAACTTTATAGCAACACAAACTAGACTAAAACAGAAGCAACATTGGTAAGGTAGCAGTACTACCCAAAGCATTATACAGATTCCATGCTGTCCACACCAAAATGTTGATAGTCTTTCTTAAATATTGAAAAAGAAGTTAGAGGGTGCATACTTCCAAATGTCAAAAATACTACAAAGCTTCAGTAACAAAAATAGTGCTATGCTGGCATAAGAATAGACATACAAGCCAATAAAATAGATTTGCGATTCTATAAATAAGCACACACATCTATTGCCAATGGATTTTCACATGGGTGCCAAGACCATTCAATGAGTAAAAATCAGTCTCTTTACAAAATAGTGGTTGCAAAAGAATGACGTTGGAGTGCCAATTTGCACCTAAACAAATTAAAACAAAAGGAATCATAAAACTAAATATAATGTCAAGATTCATAAAACTCCTAGAAGAAAACAGAAATATAAATATTTATAACTTTAGTATTTTGCAATGGAATATTAGATATGACATTAAATGTATACTAACAAAAGAAAAATAAATATATTAGATATAATCAAAATTTAAAACTTTTGTTCATCCAAGGACATTATTAAGAAATACAAAATACAACAGATGAGAGAAAATCCAGTCACCCTCCATGTCCATGGGTTCAACATCCATGGAGTTCACTCAGCAGGGATTAAAAACCGCTATTCCAGGGATATCAGTTGGGCAGATTTGGAGGGATGACTTTTTATATCATTGGATTCCAGGAGACCAACTTCAGGAAGTGAGCATTCTTGAATTTTAGTAGGAGAGTCAGCAAATCATATATCTGGAGTATATACAGAATTTCTATAACTGAACAACACAATTCAAACAGTCAAAATAAAAAAATGGGCAAAGAACCTGTATAGGACATTTCTCCAAAGAAGATCTAAGAATGTCCGAAAGGCACACCATCGGTAACTGGGGATATTCAAATCAGAACCATGAGATACCAGTTCATGCCTACTTGGGTGACTAAGATACTTTTTAAGTGGAAGATAATATATATTTAAATGATGGAGAAATTGGAACCCTTGGGCATTACTGAAGGGAATGTGAAATGGTGTGATCAGTCTGGAAAACAATTTGGTGGCTTTTCAAAAAAAAAAAAAATAGATGTAGAATTACTGTATGACTCTGCCTATCCAAAAAAAATTGAAAATAAGTACTCAAAAAATACACAAGCAAGAATGCTCATGGCAGCACCATTCATAATAGCCAACAAGTGGGGAAAACTCAAATGTCCATAAATGGATAAATGAATAAACAAATGTCACTATACTCATAAAATGGGATAGTTTCCAGCCATCAAAAAAGGATAGCATACCACCCCACGCTAAAATGTGGATGATCCTTGAACATATTCTTAGTGAAAATATTCAGAGATAGACCTATTTGGTCACATTAAAGGATTTCATTTAGATAAAATATCCTGAACAGATAAATTCATAGAGACAGAAAGTGGATTGGTGGTGTTCAGGAGCTACAGGGGAGAGAAGGTTGAATAGGAGGAGCACAGACAATTTTTAGGCAGTGAAACTATTCTAGGTGATACTGTGACTATATTTTTCAAAATCCATAGTTATATAACAGGAAGAATGAATCCTAAGGTTAACTATGGGCTTTAGTTATAATGATGTATCAATATTGACCTACCAATATTGGTTTATTGACTACTGATGTATCAATAATGACATATGAGTATTGACTTATCAGTTGTAACAAATATACTGCACTAATACAAGATATTAATAATAGGGGAACTACATTTGTGGGGGGTATTTTGGGGAAGGTGAGAATATGTGACAACTCTGTATATTCCTCTAAACTTTTCTATAAACCTAAAACTACACTAAAGTCTGTTAATTAAAAAAGAATCAAGCACCCTTCTTCATGAACTCTATTTCAATGAAAACATGACCTATGTTTTTTTTTTTTTCTAAAAGTTAAATATAATATGTTACATGACGATCACTTCAGTTAAAAATTTAAAAATGATTACTCGGGAGGCTGAGACAAGAGAATTGCCTAAGCCCAAGAGCTGGAGGTTGCTGTGAGCTGTGACACCACAGCACTCTACTAAGGGCAACAAAGTGAGACTCTGTCTCTAAGAAAAAAAATTAAAAATGAATATAACAAATATTATACAATATATCATTGATTTTGAACACTTTATTCATGACTACACTCTACTTTCTTGCACATACAGAAGTAAATATCTAAAAATGTTCACAAGTTAAGTGGTTGAAAGAAACTTACTTTAAATGTATTTTTAATACAGAGTATCAAGATTATTTATATAAATAAAATGTTACATAATGCTTCACATATACCTCTTGGGATCTAAAAATGAAGCATTATTTTGTAAAATGTATGAAAACATCAACTTTTGCATTTGAAGTTCTCTCCACATCCAAGGCGCTTCCCCCAAATATTAACTTGATTCAACTTGCTACACTTCATCCCTGAATTTATGTTTCTGTTGAAATATCACCTAAAAGACATTCTTGATATTCATCACCTTTAAAATCAACTGTCTTTACCACCCCTGGTCCCACTACCATCTCTGTCTTCTTTATTTTGCTTCTTATTATGTATAGGTGCCTTATATTATGTTGAATATTTATTTGTTCATAAACTATTTTTATTTTGTGTCTCTATCTTGTGCAAACACCATGGGCAGGGAAAAAGAAATCTTCCCCACAGTGTGTAGCACATATTCAGTGCTCAATAAATATTATTGAATGAATGCTGAATAAATAAACAAATCTTATTCCAAATAATAAGCACATTTCCATTAACCATCAAACTCATGCCCCGGGTTTTAGACTTATATACTTTCTGCTCTACTATGCATCAAACAAGTTTCTGAGCCAGCATGCATAAAACTCTGTTTTATTTTGTTTTCCAGAAGCAGATCCTGAGACAAGAATTTGAGAGGAATTATTTTATGGAGGAAGGTCTCAGAAGTGTGGGGCCTTGCTGACACTGACAGCATGTACTATAATCTAGATCTATTTGTCTAGCCATCAAAACTTACTAAAGACTTATCAATCAGTAAAATCCTCATTTCAGATCTCCTCACCCATTACATAATCATCAGTAAATGTAAGGAGTCCAGATATGTAATGCAAATTTAAAGTCTTAATATTCAGACAGGTGTATGAAACATAGTCGGACAAATGACAGGGATATTTTGAGGGGCAGACATTTAAAATAACAGAACAATATAATAACAAAACTATTAACTAGTACATGGCTTCCTAATGTGTGTTGCACACTGAGCAGGCACTTTACATTCTCTGACTCTTTAATCCAAAGCATTAGACTTGAAGGTCATTATTTCCTTTAGATTACAAATAAGAGACTGAGGACAAAATAGGTACAGAAATTCCCTCAAGGATAGAGTCAACATCACAGCTTTCTGTCTCAAAAGTTGGAATCTAGCCTCTACTTTTTTGTTTTTTAATTGTTCCTTCAATTTTTATTTCTTTAGTTATCTTCACAGTCACATAATTACATAAAACACAAGCAAATATACACATAGTTGCAGAATTATAAAATTATTCATTATTCTAGAAAACTTGAGTAACATTACATATCCTCCCTAAATCTCATGTTATACGACTGCCTCCGAGTCTGCTGGACGGTTGTTGGGGTGGAGATACATTTTTTCTTTTCCTTTCTAGGTTTTTAGTCAAGATTCTGTCCCAAAATAAAAGTCAGTTTCACAAAAGACAGATAGAAGCATATTAACACCTGCTGTACCCATCATAGAAGACAGGGTTTGTTTTTAAAAACATTTCTCTGTCAAGACAGTGACGTCCGGATGTTGCTTAAATAGTTTTTTTACAAAGAGCCAGAAATCTTACATAGTGACAAGATGAAGAAGAGAGTAAGTTTTCGTGTTTTAGTCTGTCAAACGGTGGGAAAATGAGAGAAGATAGTAAAATCTGTTTCCACATTTCTCTGGTGCTTTCTCTGTAGCCTTTACTTTGTATTTATATCATAAACACCTGCTCCCTCCCCCATTCGTCTTCCCCACTTACTACTATACTAGCATGAATTCTGTTACTGCTTATCAACATAGCTTACATGACATAACTAAATATCTAGCTGGTGATTTTTCCAGTTAAACTCAACTACTGATGTACTTCTATGACAAGTAAGAAAATTGCCCCACTTCAATTTCTTCCCACATCCCTGGGCTCTTTATGTTTGCTTGGCATATGTCTTTTGGGAAAACATGGATATCAAATTCAAATGTAATAATAGATATGTCACTTATTCTAGCACAGATTGACTAGCATACTTTTGGAAACCATTAATTGCACATTCTGTCACTATACTTCTAATAGCATTATAATTCATTCCCAGATTGCCAGATAAATGATCTGTTAACTGCCATTTCTATTACATGACTGCAAACCATAACCGAGAAGTAATAAATAGCCCTAGACCACATAATAAATGGTTTGTTTTCAAAGCAAGATCATGATGACTTAGATTTTTAAAAAATGAAGTATAATATTAAAGCAGAAAAATGCCGAAATCTTTTGAGAGCTGTGGTAGTATTGCGTGGCTTGCTAAAATTGAACACAGGTTAAGTTTGGTTGTATTCAATTAAAATGGCATCATTCCTAGAAACATCTATTTCACTGTATTGCATAGTATAATTTTTCAATTCTTATTCATAATATTCATTGGTACAAAAAAATTAAAAATCAATCTTAAAATGATTTCAATTATTTGTTTTTTTTATCATACCACGCTCCAGGAAATGTATTATTTTGTAATTACTAATTAAAGACCCAAAATAAAATATTCACTTGTCACTTATAAGTAATTACTTAGAGTTTATGAATATGTTTGGATTTATGGTACTTCAAAATTGCTGTCACAGAGGACAATGTGGAAATTAATTGTAGTTACTAACGGAAACCTCAAAGCAAGAGCTGTAATACTCATAAATATGACAAATATATCATACTCTATTCTGAAGACAATCATAATTTTGATTCTTAAAGAAGCGTTTTTTTTTCTTCCTTATCAGCAGTAGTCTCAATGCTATTCCTGAGATTTAAGGGAAGAAATTTGGAAGACAAAATGAGCCTGAGAGTCTAGATTTCTGCATTTTAGTAAAATTCTCTTTTATTGTAATATTCTGCCTCTTCACCACCTCCTACCAACTATGCAGCCCTGAACAAGTCACGGTACATTGGGAATCCGTGTTTCCTCCTTGAAGAAATGTAAAGTGAAATTAATTGCTTTCAAATCCTAAACACCATTCCAGTTTTGATTGACATGGATCTACAAGAATTCCCTCAAAGCTGTTCCCTCTGTTGATATAGGAAAAAACTTATTCTTCAGAATGATTCTTTAGTGACTCTTTACTATTTACTTGCTAAGTAAATTCTTGCAATTAAATTATTTGTCAAACTTCTTCCAACACTAAAAACAAAACAAAAAAAAAAAAAAAAGGAAGGAAGAAAGGGAGGGAGGAAGGAAATGATTACCCCATTGGCAATTTGCATTTTCTTATTAAGACACATCAGTTAGTCTCTGAACTCAGTAGACTTTTAGTTATCATAGGAGCCAAGGGTAAACATCCTGTTCACCCTCTGAAGATTCACTAAAGATCAGCTGAGAAAAGCAGACAGAAGAAAAGCCTTACGAATTTATTTTATCACAGTTCTGTGTGACATGGGAACCTTCAATATGAAGATCCAAAGATACAGAGACATTTTTATGCTTATAAAATGTTCAGCAAAGTATAAAAGATGATTGGACAAAACGAGTATGATCTAATAGTAATAGACTGAGTGAGGAAACCCAGCAAGGCTTGTCTGGTAATGGCTGGCCTCTCTGTGGAGGCTCCTTCTTTCTGGGTGTGGGATAGGACCTTCTTTAAAATGGGAGTCTTATGACCTACGATCAAAGAAAGTAGGGCAGGTAATTTCTCTATGGTCAGTCTTTACACAGAAAAGTGAAGCGGAGATAGAGCAATATTTTTAGGTTTTATGATTGACTTTGGGAAAAAGTTTTGGTTTCTATGACTCATCTTAGGGAAAAGGGTTTCTGGTTTCCATGGCTAACCTCGGAAGAATGAGGAGCCAGAGACAGATCAGCAGAAGATCAGAGAAAACATTTGTTTCTCAGTTTGCTTTTGAGCCCTTCATTTGAGGGTATTGCTTTTTGAGATCCAAAGCTATACACTCAAATGTTCTGCAGTACACAGATGAAACAATATTGTAAAATACCATATTCAATTTATGGGCTCCTGTCTTATGAATTTACCAGCCAGTGTCTTGTGAATGAGGATCTTGGTAACTGGAAATGTCAGAAGACCATACAGAACTCAGCTTTTTTCATTTGAAAATAATTTAGTGAGGATGAAGTAGAGGCAGAAACAATCAAATAAGACAAAATACTCTAATGTAAAGGGAAAGAAAATAATTACGAATATATTAATAAGTTAGTGATTATCATAGAAAGAATTAATAAAGAAATAATCTATTTGATGAATTAGGTAATAATTTTCCTGGTAGTTTTTAAATGGCTGATTTCCATATCACTTCTGCATTGATTTAGCTCAAGATGAGTGTGAGCCCAACCTCCTTTATAATATAAAATTGTATATGTCCTTCAATAAATGAAATTGTTAACCTGGTGACACTATTCTCACTCTCAATAATTTCAGACTTCACTGAAAAATGAATGGCATTTAGTGATTTTTAAAAGAGATTCATACAATTAATTCTTTCTCCTTGATATTTACCACTTGTGTTTTCAAAAAGAAAACTCTCATTTTGACATATTGTTCCACTGCTCTGGATATACACCCAGAAGCAGGATTGCTGGATCTTATGGGACTTCCATTTTCAGTGTTTTGAGGAACTTTTATACTGCTCCCCATATAATTTACATTCCCACCAATAGTCCACTAGGCTCCCCCTTTCTCCACATCCTCTCTAACATTCCTTACTGGCTGTCATTTTGATTAAAGCCACAAAGCATGGTTGGAATAAAGACACAGGCAGGTATTTGAAGTCAGTGCCAAAACGCTTTTCAATTGTCATGTTCTGACTTCATGAAAGGCTTTTGGGTTTAGTTAAAAAACAGGAATTTCACAAGGGCCATTCAAATGCATCAGAGAACGAAGATATAATCCAATTATAGAGTTTCAGGGAAATTAGCAGAATTTAATTTGATTTGCTTCCTGCTGGAGAGCTATGACATTTTCTTTATCAATACTCAAGAATATTTTCAGTGTCACTCTCGCCTTCTTCCCCGGTTGGTGAAGGTGGGTGACTGGATAGGTGCATAGAGTACAACAGTGGTTATGAAGAAAAGTTTGCTTGTTGCTGAAAGAAATGAGGTGGATCCCACCCATTGCCTAGGGCTTTCTTTCAAAGTTGACCCTGTGCCAAGATCTTGGTGTGAGTTTTCCCCTTTGACTCTCACAATAATCCTTTAGGAGAATTCATTTTCTCTATTTAATAGATTGAGAATGGAGATAGTGAAGCTGGGATTTGAATACGTTCAGGACAGCTTCGGACAAGAAAAGGACAAGAAAACTGTTCTATATTTTCTTTACTATGGTGAAAGTTCTAGGTACTAGTTCAATTAAATAATTAAGTCTTTAAATATGAGAAACAATAAAAATCTCTAGGCTTTTTTCCCCATTCCATCCAATTTTTTTTTTTTTTTTTTTTTTTGCAGTTTTTGGCTGGGGCTGGGTTTGAACCCACCACTTCCAGTATATGGGCCCAGTGCCCTACTCCTTGAGTCACAGGTGCTGCCCATCCCATCCAAAATAAAGGTTTTAAAATCAATAATGTAAAAGATACCTTGTCCTTCTATGATTTTAGACCATGTACTATGTTATTTTTCCAAAGAAAAAGGACACACATTCTCAGTCTTATCTATAATTGAAGAGGATATCCTTACAAATATTTTATATATCCAGTATGATTATTTGTAAATAACATGAAAACCAGGTGAACTCCTCCATGACAACTTTTCTCTTAGAATTCATTAATCAATGACACTGCACAACTACAATGCATTTGGAAATAGTTGTAAATAATTTTTATCTTGATAATCAGAATATCATCTACATACATTAGGAAGCTTGGAATATTGCTACTTAAAAGTCATTATTTATTCAGTCTAGAATTATTGTATGATATAAAAATGTATTCCAACTTTAGCTACCTGCTTCTTGCCCTAAAAATTGAGAACCATTATTTTAGAAATGAGAGTTGTAAGAGACTTTAGATATGACATTTTTTAAAGCTCTAAGATAGAGATTATATTTTAAAAAAATATTTAGTATTATCAGCTTGATAATTATGCCCTTACTGGGTAGGTTTATCAGATCATCACACATAGCTTACAATTTATTCTGAAAGTTTGGAGGCTTCAATTGTTTTCTAGGGCTGCCATAACAAAGTAGTAGAGATTGGGTGGAATAGACAACAGAAAGGGATTTTCTCCTAACTCTGGATGTTAGAGGATTCAGACCAAGATGTCAGTAGAGCTGGCTTGTTGTGAGGTCTCCCTGCATGACTTCCAAACAACTGCTTTCTCACTGTGTCACCACGGGGAGTCTTTCCTCCTTGTGAGTTTCATCTCTTCCCACAAGGAGACAAATCATTTTAGATTAGATTTACTACACTCACCTCATTTGACCTCAATTACCTTTTTTAAGGCCCCATCTTCAAATAGTCACATTAGGGTTTTAAGATTTCAACGTACTAATTTTGGGGACATATAATTTAGCTCATAACCAAGGATCTTGGACAGAATTTTCATTTAATTATGCACATCCTAGCCCTGCAGACCTGTTTACCTATGCCCTGTAAAGTACATTTACAGAGAATATTTTCCTATTTTAATTCATTTCTCCAAAAAGGGAAATATGTTAAAGCAATGCTTGCTAAGAAACCCTGAGCAATAAGAAGAATATACATTTGAACAGATGCCAGAAAATGCCAGAGGTGACCCATGCCCTCCTCCTACAAGCTTCAATCAGTCACATAATGAAGTAAAAACGGCAAAGACTATAAAAGAGTTGCCAGGTTAACTCAGTACTTTTCTTTCTCCGTTTATTAAAATTTCCTTCTGTTAAACTGTTTTTAGCCATTGTTCTAACTATACTCTGTTCTGTGCTTTGGTGAAGAAATGAACAAGAATTAAGTAGTAGCACTTTCCTTGACAGTATGTGAGGAAAACCTTTGCTGACCCATGTCTGGGAAATAGGTTATGTTAGGAGATCTTGGGACTTTCTTCAAGCCTGATGAAAGGATTGCAAAGACTCATAGGACTCAGAAGTTTTTATCATCACAGCGACACCCTCCTTTGATGAAAAGATGCAAATAATAATAATAATAATAATAATAATAATAATGACCAAAGGAACAGGCCCATGTGCTAAAGTCCAGAGGGAACCAGGCCCAACTTCTAAGTGCCCTCCCAGGAGAATAGCATAGACTGAGTTTAATTTATTCAATTTTGAAGATCAAATCAGGCCTACAAAAAGTAAAGTCTGAAGCTGGGAAACCTGGCAGCATGGCAAAGATCCTGGGAACTAATTCTTAAAGATGGGTAGACAGGTAAGGAAGTACTGGAGACCCCTGTTACCTGACACCACTAGAACCTCCACAGGAATGTGCGAAATGACTTGTCGGAATCACCTAATAATGCAGATAATTTTCATACTAAACTTCTATTGCCCAATGGAAATATTGGTAAACTAGAGTGCACAGGCTCAAACTTATTTCTGTGTGTCTGTATAGAAAGGTAGAATTTACATGCTTCATATTTTTAATATAGAAGTGCATCCCACTTAAAAGTATATTTCACATTGACCACATTATTGTTTAGTCATTCAAATAAACTTCACCTTAGACCTCCATAATGAAGAAATTGTTATGCCAAGTGAGGCCCTGCCTCTATTTATGGCTTAATTAAGTTGCACTTGGATTCTTTACTGTAATATTATTGTCCTTAGTGAGAGAGGTATCCTGTAGCCAAGGCTACCTGGAATCTTTGTGAAAAAATATGAAAATAGACATTTAATTCTTTGTGGCTAAATTCTCACAATGCTTTTGGATCTCACCTTTTCTAAAGTTGAAAGAATGCAAACTACCCTGCCATTATTTATATTTGTTTCGGTTTCTTGTTCCTTTTCCTTTTTGTTTACAAGGTACAACTTGTTCTTCATTTTGGTACTGATTTAACTCCTTGAAGGCTTTCCTCCCGTCACGTATTAGTTTCCTATGACAAACTGTGTGGCTGTCAGCAAGACACATTCATTCTCTTACATGCTGAAGGCCAAGAGGCTAGAGTGGGTTTCACAGGACCAAAATCAAGGTGTTGGGAGAGCTGAGCTCTTGCAGGGAACTCCAGGTTAAAATTCCTTTCTTTGCCTTTTGCAGAGTCTGGAGAGTGACCTTCTTTCATTGGCACATTGGCCTCATGTGACAACGCCTTCTTCCCTTTCCTCTGTGAAATCTCCCTTTTTTGGCCCTCTTGAAAGGATATTTTTGATTGCTTTTAGGATCCACTCTGATAACGCAGGATAATCTCTCCATTTCAAAATCCTTAATGTAATCACATTTGCAAAATCCATTTGCTACATAAAATAGTGTTCATAGGCTCCAAGGATTAGGACTTGGAAATTCTGGGGAGCCATTATTCAGCTTACCACACTTGGACAGAACAGATGTCCACTTTGATTCTTTCTTTTGGTCAATAATATTTCTCAAAAAGCACACCTTCGTTTGCTTTTATATACTATTTCCTTGGTGCTAACCAGTGGGATTAAAGTTAAAAATTCTAGGTGAAGAATTTAAAATTCTGGATGAAGAGTTTAAAATTCTTAATTGTATCTCATGCCCTTCAGGTTGATTCTTATTTTCATATGATAACCTTTGAACTCTGTTGATTTTTTAAAGCATATAGTGCTGGCAGGTAAATACCTTTTAAAATTGAAGTAAATCTTCTATAGTTGGTATTTCAAAAGACATTTAATGAGGTTTGAGATAACTGCATTAGATGGTGCATTGTAAGTTTTTCTTAACTTAGAATTTTTGATAAATAATACATAGGTATCATAGGAAAAAAGGAAATGGTGTTATATCCGTAGAATAATATATATGTGCATATATATGTACTTATATATATATATATATATATATATATAAGTTTGTGCAAATCTGTTTTTAGACTAAAATTTGATCTAATATTACAAGAATACTTACCTCATTCCTGGAAGGAGTTTTTTTTAGAAGTAAGCATTTAACCAAAGTATAAAATATAATTGGAAAAGTACAAAAATCATAAATATAGGGCTTAATAATTATTTTAAAAAGTGAATATATTCATGCAACAAACACCAAAGTCAAGAAATGGAATGCTACCAATAAATTAGTGAAGGTTCAGTTTAGGAAGTAGACCCAAAATAAGAAATACGTGAATGAAGAATTTATGGCGAGATTACATTTCACAGATATGCGGTAAGAAGTGGGAAAGTGAAAGTCTAGAATGAAGAGTCAGAGGATCACAGAAAGAGTTACTAGCCAACCTGGCTGAGACACTGGTGAGAACAGATAACTCAAGTTTCCAGGATATAAGAAGTTTCAAAACTTCTACTGCCAAAGTGAAATTGTGAATGGAGAACTTATAAGGAGGTTTATAATATATTGTTACTTTGATGCAGTTACACCCCTGTGATGTGTGATCAAGTACCTGGTTAGACCTAAAGTTTCTGTTGGCCATTAGGGCTATCAATTAGAAAGATGGAGAATAAAAGAGAGAAAAGATGGTGTAGACCCCAGGACACCATAGTGCCTGTTAATCACTATGTTTAAACTGTGATGATTTCTCAAAAATACTGGGTACTATTTGTGCCCAAGTTCCTCTTTTGTTCAATATTTATTTGGAATCATGCAAGAACAGGATTGTGGGAAATGTCGTTCTCTTTTTAATCAATTAACTGGGCTGCATCCAGCAAGTGAGCATTTTAGAAGGAGCCCCTGAAAGGGGAGAGGGAGGAGAGGGGAGGGGGGAGGTTGGGTAGAGGGAGGGTGATTGGTGGGACCATGCCTATGGTACATCTTACAAGGGTACATGTGAATCTTTCTAAATGTAGAATATAAATGTCTTAACATAATAACTAAGAAAATGCCATGAAGGCTATGTTAACCAGTTTGATGGAAATATTTCAGACTGTATATAGGACAAGCACACTGTACTACATGACTGCATTAATGTACACAGCTATGATTAAATAAAAATAAATAAATAAATAAATAATAAAAAAAAGAAGAAGCCCCCTTCTCACAATCCCATCTGGTCACTACACTTTGCATGAATAACTGTTACATTGACTTCTAACTACATAGATGAATGTTGTCTGTTTTGTACTTTACATCAGTGGACTCATGAGATGTCTGTTTGTGTCTGGTTTCTGGAGCTCAACATCAGCTCTTATGAACCATGCATGTTGTGATCTGTAGTTAAAATTTTTATCCTCATTGCTATACACTAGGCCATTGCATGAATAAATAATGAGATTTTTTTCATTATACTAATAATATATATTCAGTTTGTTTCCATTCAGGATATATTGATAATATAAATATTTTTATATATATCTTGGGTTATACATTAGTGTTTGGTATATACTTAACAATGGAATTTTGGGGCAAGAGATAAGCATATGTTTAATTTAACCTGTCATTGCCAAATATTTTATTTTATTTTATTTTATTATTTATTTATTTATTTGCAATTTTTGGCCAGGGCTGGGTTTGAAACCGCCACCTCCCGTATATGGGGCTGGCGCCCTACTCATTTAGGCCACAGGTGCCACCCCCACTGCCAAATATTCTAAAAAGTGGGTAATTATTTATCTTATCAAAACAATCTCTCTAGTGCACAAATGAAGGCACTAATATTTCCATCCTTGCAGAGTTGTTGTTAGAAATCACATAGTTTATCTCAAAACACTTTGCTTGGTACCTAGTATGATTGTTTAGAGCATGAAATCATATAATCTATGATAACACACTTCTGAGCCTGATACATAGCAAGTCTACAGTAAGTGATGGCTTATTATTATTTACTATATATTCATAGTTTTAGGATCACAAGCCAGCCAGAGTTCATTTGTTCAGGCAATACTTTTTCATGCCATAACATGTCAAACACTATTCTATGTACTCCCAATGAATCATAAATACCTAGCCTTGGTCCTCACTTCTCTCCAGAAAACCACAAGAAAAGCGAAACCATATAGTCAACCCATGCTAAGTGTGTCTCAAAATACCAAGAAGTCAGTAAGTCCACCATTTGCACAGTTATTTGAATGATCTCATTAGTAACAGGGAGGGTTGAGGTGGAGCTTAGTGGCTCAAGGTCTAGATACTGAATTCTCACCTCATAAAAATTATTTTTGCCTAGAAGCCTAAAAGCATGTTTTAACCTAATAATCTAGAATTTCACCTAAGATCACAACTCACATAGTAATAAAAACAGGTTTGAGAAGATTAGGGAAGGAATTCAGGCTTTCATTTATCCATTCAACAAGTATTTATTGAACACCTGCAATGGAGTAAAAAAGAAACAAAGTGCCTACACTTGAAGGATATTTCCATTCTAGTTGGAGCAGTAGTGGCAAACAAACACATAAATATATCATATTAGTATATAAAGTCAAACAAGGAAAATTTTTCTAAAGAACAAAAGAAAGATACAGAAAGATATCTGGAGATGGAGCTTGAAAAGAAACACTATTTTAGGTATATTGGTCAGGGAGTCCTTTGAGAATATCTTCTAAACTATGTGTGTGTGTATATATATTTGAAAGATCAAAGACTATTTCAGACACAGCCTTGGCATGCACACATATTTTTATATAAGAATATTAGAGCATGACTACATTAGGCAATAGCAGTGCACACACACATACATACAAATTGAGAGAGGATATACTGTAACATTTGATACATAAAGTTTAACAAAGAAAATAATAGCTGTGACAATTGAGCATTCTATTTTCTCATATTATAATGATGAGCTGTGAAAGAGATAAGATCAACTGAAGTCATTAGGATGATTAAGGAAGAAGAGCACCATTAAATTTTTGTTTGTTCTTCCTGACTTATCTCCATATCACAGTTTCTTAACCTAAGGTCAAGAATTCTTTAGCCTGCCACCTGTTTTAGTGCTGCCTGCTTCCAGAGAATTTAGGTGAGAATCCTCTGTCTAGCACAATAATTGCTAGATTAATAAAGACATCGGTGCTCCCACAATATAAACACTTAGGTTGCCCTGCCCATTGTATATGAGAGGCAACATTTTCTCTGACTGCTTAGGTGATAAATGCTTTTCACAATATATTCCTCTAGTGTTTTCCATGGTAATTAATATCCTTTAAAAGTTAATGTTATCAAGAATTTTCATCATGATATTGGTAGAGAAGCATAAAACAAATCAAAATGATACAGGTTAGCAATCTGGTCTCACTGCTTTCTGCATGTAAGGTCTTGGATAATTTATTTCATTCAAGAGATATGTATAAAATTTCGACCCTGTGCCAAATTCTGGTGATAACTTTAATGATGAAAGAGAGAAAACCACCTTGCTGTGTGATGTTCCTTCTGGATAACTAAATTTATAACCTTGGGAGAATTACTACAGGAACTATCATAAGGGCATTGAAAGGATTAAATGAGATCTCAGACAGGCTTTGATATTGAACTCACCAAGTTATGCCACTTACTTGCATGCATTCCAACATTTCTTAAAAATCAGTTTCTCCGTGTGTAAATGCATTTGATAAAGATAACATATATAAAGATAGTTGATATAATAATATATATATATAAATAGTGGAGGTTATATCAAATCTAGGAGTTCAATAAATATTCAACAAATTGTGCAATTATTATCTGTAATGTATTAGAAACTGTCCTTACAAAGAGTAGTTTCTAGATCAAATGTCTTCTCTGAGTTTCACTTTCCAGTATGTGACCACACACTAGAGAGTTCCTCTTAGGTGTCCCCAGTTATCTGGAGCTTAGTAGCTCCAGTTCTGAGTTCTCTTAGATATCTTACTAATCTCCACCCAGACCCACTCTCCACGCTTCACAGCTCTGCACACCAGTAACTGTCAGCAGGCTCTCTTATTTTCTGGTGGAGTCCAACTTACAGAAAGCATTCACAAAAAAAAGAAACAGGCAAGTAAAGTGGAGAGATTCCTTCCCATCAGCCCTGGAAACCCCACTTCCTTCTTATTAGTCATGGGCTGGCTGGCGTGACCAACCAGCGGTCAAGGTTGACGGCAGATGGCCTATGCACACGGTTCTTTTTTAAATTTCTTCTAAACTTTTCTTCTTGGCACTTATTAACTCCAGGTACAGCATCATTTGTAGTTTTCCTACTTTTTCTTCATAACTTTGAGTGTATTTATTAAATACTGTATGAAGTATTCATTTGAAGTGCGTCAATTCCTTATTTAGTTTTGCTTCCTTAGCCCTAGCATAGTGTATAGTACACAGGTGGCACTCAAAAAAGACTTGTTTGGAGTCGAACGCGTATCTAGGAAGCGGTAGGGCTCTGGCGCGAAGGCTTGCTCAGCAGACCGGGCAGTTGCTGGCTTTGGGTCCCGGGGCCGTCCAGCCAGGGGGCTCTCTGCACCTGTGCCCACCTGACCACCGTCGCCGCCAGTTCTCCCAGTGCGGCTGTGGGCTGGGCTGCAGCATTGCCTGGGGGTCTGGGCAATCCACAGGCAGCAGCAAGGGTCAAGATGACAGATTACAGGGAGGAGCAGCACAATGAGCTAGAGGCTCTGGAGTCCATCTACCCCGACTCCACAGCTTGATTGCACATTGATCCAACTCTTCTAACAACTAATTTTCCAAAGTATGAATGGTCTCTCCTGATGCCACATTCTCCTTCGGCAGTGCTTCACTTGACAGGGTCCTGCTAAATGTTAGCAGAAAAGCCACCCACCTTCCCTACTACTGGGACATCTGAGGCTGGAGAAAATGATGATACTGTCCAGAGCACCCTCAAGTTTACATACAGTGAAAAGGACCCAGATGAAGCTCCCCTTTATTGAAATATTCTCCCAGGAATATTTAGAAGATAATGATATTTCAGGCATTGTAAAATTATGAGCATTACAGGCTGAAGAAAATCTTGGTGTGGCGATGATCTTTAGGGACGGCTGTGCAAGAAAAAATTAAATGAAATAGTAGATCAGATAAAAACTAGAGAGAGGAAGAAAAGAAACAGAATGAAAAAGAAGCAGAAGACGCTGAGAAGCAGTTATGCCACGGCACGCCTGTTACAACTGAGACTTTCTTACATTGGAAGGCCAAGTTTGATGCAGAACTTCTGGAAATTAAAAAATACATGAAGCAGGAGCAAGCAGGAAAGAATAAATTAATTGGGAAACAGTTATTCAAAACAGACCGTAATCTGGACACTTCTGATATTCAGTTGTTGGAGGACGCCAGAAGCAATGTGGAAGTAGGAGAGTCCTTATTCCAGGAGATGGATGACTTGGAGCTGGAGAATGATGAGGACAATCCAGAATGTAACCCTGCTGACCAGGGGAGTAATGGGGTCACTAAAGGACTGTCCCCATCTGCAGAGAGGCTTGACCACCACAGCATCTCTGGGGTTTTGATTTTCCTTTCTTTTTTTTCTAAGAAAAAATAATTTTCAGGACAATATCTTCTGATACCTTTCATCACTGAACTTAATAAACTGACATTAAAATTTCAAATAAAAAAAAAAGACTTGGCTTGGCACCCATAGCTCAGTGGTTAAGGGCACCAGCCACATACACAGGTTGGTGGGTTGTATCCCAGCCTGGGCCTGCTAAACAACAACTGCAACAACAACAACAATAACAACAACAAAATAGCCAGGTGTTGTGGCAGGTTCTTGTACTCCCATCTCTTCTGGAAGCTGAGGCAGGAGAATCACTTGAGCCCAGGAGTTTGAGGTTGCTGTGAGCTGTGACACCACAGCACTCTACTGTGGGCGACAAAGTGAGACTCTGTCTCAAAATAAAAAATAAATAAATAAAAAAGATTTGCTTGCTAATTAGGTAATCATCAAATTCAGAAAAGTATAAAACATTATTCTTGTTCCACTCACCTCCATCACCATTATCATTCATGCTACCTAATCATAAAGTCAGTCTCACAAATTCCACTTTCTTCCTTCATCACATCCATATTATTTCTCCCCTCTCTACTTCTGTTGGGACCAGTTCTGTTTATTTCTTGATCATTCGTTGGTTGAAATTTTGCATAATGCTCTTCTGATATGGCTTTCTTGTCTCAAAGCTAGCCCCTCTGCAATCACACTCACAGTGGAGCCAAAATAATAGGGCTACAACACACACATGATTAGTTTGTTATCCACTAGAATCTTTTTGACGTATAAGCACACATCATTATTACTTATGGTTGCCGCCTATGTAGATTGCATCATTTGCCACTTCCTTCTGTGGCATTTACTAATATCAGTTATCCTAATTGATGTGTGTGCTCAAAACTTTCTAATTTATTATTTTTTTATTAAATCATAGCTGTGTAAATTAATGCAATTCATGTATACTTTCCCCCTAATTTTCAATAAAAATAAATACATACCTGCATACCCCTATACATGCATAGCTATGGTTTGATTCTGTGTCTTGCTCCTAGACACCATAGTGCAGTGGTTCTCAACCTTCCTAATGCTGCAACCCTTTAATACAGTTCCTGTGGGTCGTGACCCACAGGTTGAGAACTGCTGTCCTAGTGCCACTTCCTACTTTTATCATCCAAATGGTTTTAAGATATGTTGGTTATAGTCATTGTTTTTGCTTTCTCAATTTCCTAGACATTACTAAATTGACTACATTTTGAAATCTTGACATCCCAAACCATGAAAATCCTGTTGTCACTGTACCAGACACCTTCACCAGGGACAGTCCTTATCCTTACACTGCTTTATTTTGGCGACATTTGCCACTTTTGAAACTCCCTCGAAACTCTTCCTTTGACTTCCATAACACCACACTACACGTGTTCTCTTTCTCATGTTACACTATCGCATTCTTTCTTACTCATAATTAAACCACAAGATTCATCAAGGCTCTCTACTCTATCTGGTCAATGGAATTCACTTCCACAGCTTAATTTACCAAGAGATTGTTGTTCCTAAAATCACTGTTTCAGAATTTTTTTTAGAAAGAAAATATGTTTTCCCCAAATCATATATCCATTTGTTTCTTGATCATATGAAATGGATAGTAGGTGGTAGATATTTCTCAAACTACAAACCTAAGATATGGAACTTATTTTTCATTAATTCTGATGAAACTGCTTGCTTTCTTTTCTTCTTCTTTTTTTTTTTTTTTTTTTTTTGGCCGGGGCTGGATTTGAATCCGCCACCTCCAGCATATAGGGCTGGCACCCTACCCTTTTGAGCCACAGGCGCCACGCTGCTTTTTCAATAATACAATCTGCCAGTTATCAAACTTAGAAATATGAGTATGGTCCTTACGTCTTTCTCCTTTAACATCCACATTCACTGAGTAACCAAGCCCTGTCACTTTTGCAGGTAATTATATCACAAACCTCCCTCCCACTCTATCTCGCCCACTTTCCCACTCATCATTTCTTGCACGTACCACTACAATAAACTTCTAATTTGTCTTCTCACCTTTATTCTTGCTGTCATAGAATTTTAGGAGAGAGACCTTTCTGGAATGAATATAAACATATCACTGCTTGATTAACAATGACATTAAAGTCAGAACACATAAATATGACCTTCAAGATTTCCTAACTGGTCTTGAATTTCTCTCTAGCCTCTTCTTGCTTGTCTATTGCAAATGTTCACTGTGTTAGTGGGAAAAAAAAAAAGAACAGTTTATGCCTAATTTCACTTGCTGTTTTCTATCTCTATTGTCTACCACAAATGTTCACTATAATAATAGTGAAAAGACTAAAACTCTTTCTGCACAATTTCACTTACTATTTCCTCTCTCTCTGAAATACATATCCCTCTTTCTTTTTCTGGATTTATTGTACAAGTGTTTCAACTTCTGGAACAAGCGTCTTCTCACCTAGAGACCTTTCCTGAAGTTGTCACTGTGCCAATAGGCCCTGATGCAGCTTCCCCCACGACCCACTCATCACATAAATCTTTACATGTAACTATGTTTTCATCCATGGCCATCTATCCTTTCTGCTAGTCAGCTTTATAAACAACTCCCTCTGTTTTTCTGCAATAAGAAGTCCCTAATTTATATTCACCTGGTACATATTGATTAAGGAATTTATCCTTATTATTAAGGAATAATGTATGGCATATTGTATGGACTTAATTCTTCTATTGAACAGGAGAAGAGATACAGTGGTATTATTTTCTACTGTTTAGCAAAACACCTTATAATGTTCGTGTTGCATTGGTCCCAATAGATTTATAGTTACTAAATAATTACAGTTGCTGTTTATTTCGTAGCTGTTTATTTTTCCCCCTGGAAACACATGAATATACAAAACAATTACTATTTTTTATTTTTGTTGTTATGCAATTTTTGGCCGGGGCCAGGTTGGAACCTGTCACCTCTGGTATATAGGGCCGACGCCCTACTTCTTCGAGGGACAAGCACCACCCTGAAACAATTATTTTTTGAATTGTTTGTGAGTAAAATAATTCTTTGTGTGACCATTTTCTGTGGACTTTCTTGTTATCCCTCCACATTAAATGAGAGATTCAGATGTAAATTATTGTATTTAACCGACACCTAAAATAGAGACCCAAGAAAACTGTATTGACTAAATTTTGTAATCAATAGAGATTTCAAAGGGTTTATTTTATAATTATATTGCTAATCTTTGATTTTGGTAAACGTAATTTAGTATATCTAGTTACATATGCAGTGGGAATTGAAATATAAATATGCATTTATGGGCGAGAAAAAGGATGAGCTAAATCTGGTTGCAGATAGTTGTTGTGTGTTATTGTGGACTCTCCTGAGAGGACATCGAGGCCTCTCAAACCTGTTAAAATACGTTTTAACCAGATATAGTTAAGATGAGCATTTATGCTATATTGCAGTTGATTTTAAAGGACTACATCCCCAATTTCTTAAAAAGGACATTGAGAAATTAACTATTTAGTTAGTTATTTGTCTAGCCCAAATATTCACTTTACGATTGACTTGAATGGCTCAAGAGGTTTAACAGCTAAATTATATTAGGTAAGTAGGCAGCTCTTTTTTAAAATATGATTTTTTTACAAATGAGGAAAACTCTGAGTAACTTGTATGAATGTAAGTTACGCATTTGTTACCAGAGACAAAATATGGAGAGGTATTTAACCAGAGATAATATTTTCTGCCTAATAGAATTATCTGATTTTAAAAACATTCTTATATCACGAATGTATTCTTTTCTATGGGGAGAAATAATGTACCTTACAGAAAGTCATTCTACATGGCATTATGTTTTACAAAGAAAATATACGCTGCTATGTTTTATCAACAAAATGTGTTATTACAAGATTATTTCAATTCTCCTGAAAGTTACAAAAATGACTTGATATTGAATGGGCGGGCAGACAGTTTTTTTTAAATAGCACAAGAGACCAGACAGAGATTCTGGGCCAGAAGAAATGGAGTACCATTTAATTAGTTAACCCTTCCCTCCTATTACTGTGATTGATATTAAGAGAGCTTCCTTGTAGAAATGCCGAGCCCTCTATGGTTTTACTTCCAATAGAAGTAAAAGTCTACAATTTGTCACTTATAGTGATATTGGCTGACAGAAATTTATATTCATTTCACTAACTACCAAAGAATAATTCCCTTTTCTTAGATCTTGAAGTAAAGAATATTTGTTCAGATAACTGTGCTTACCATTTCCTGAGTAAAAGCAGACTGCATCTATCGCCAGGACTTTTTTTCACATGCTCAGGTTGTTTTAAGTTATAGGACCGTTTATAATTAACAAATACAATCTGCTCTAAAGAGGAAGAAATTAACAGCGACTCTTGAAACTGATTCTCCTTGAATGCATGTGGATATTTCGACTGTTTTTATAAAATTGGAGAGGAAATCAAAATCAAACTAACGGTTTCAGTTACTTTCTACTCATTCTTCTTTATGCAGTAGGCCTGCAAACATCAGATTCTCACAGCCCCTTCCTGGGAAAGGACAGCCTTCAAATTTGTGGAAGTCAAAATGCCAGCACCATGAACTTCAGATAAAAGCAAGTGAGGAAGTAAACGTTGGATTTGTGGAGCTCTTTCAAATTCTTCTAAGACTTTTTATTTTTGTTTCTTTGTTCATTTGTTTTTCTGCCGTTTTTTTAATTTAAGACATGTAAAATTAAAACAAGATCTTTAAGGGTTCAAGCATTTTCCTGTAATTCTTAAGTGGTGTATGGCATTCCTTCAGACAAAAATAACTTGTCATTCACTAATCTTAACTAAATCAAATACTTTGGCATACATTAAAAATAATTTGTGAATTTCCTATTCCATAATTTATTAGGTCCTATTACAGAGTTTCCACTGAAATTGTGGTAATTTTACAAAGAGCTTTTAACAAACTTTGCAATTTATTGCACCCAAATTATATTTTCCCTATTTACCTTTCATTATCTCTACTATCTTTGAGCAAATATAATCTCCTGCCTGAGAGTCTTGAGAACGCTTTATTTTGGTTTGTGGCTCTAAGCAAAAGAAATTAAGTAATATTCAAACCTGCCCCCAGCTCAACATTGGGCCCACAACCCTGCAAGGAATAATTTTCAAAAAGTTAAACACTGATGACTTTCATAAACAGAGTCTATACCAGATACTTTAGTCAATTCATTTATTAATGAGGGGAACAAGAAAATGTACTAGTTCAAAAAATATTTGAGGATCTAAATATTTGTAGGTGATTTATAAGTGAATTGTAGAAGAAAATTGCTAATTGAGTACATTTACTGTCCTATAGAGTAATGACACGTAAACTTTGTAGATATCTCTTCTACTGTACAGGAAGTACTAGCATCCTTCTAGACACAAATCTACAGGTATATATATAATTTTGCCAGGTGTCATACTTTTAAACAATGGCAATTAATAATTAAAGCAAAGCATATCTCCTTGCATAATCTTTAAGTTGTTTTGTCCCCTTGGGACTTATTTTTTTTACATTCGGTATATGTTTTTGCCTAACAGCGTTCAATAAAATTTTTAATAATCTGAGAAGTAAGCAAAAAAACACCCAAATTCCTTCACACAACCAATAAAACAACAGCCTAACAAGCTCTCTGTGTCATGACAGATAAATAAAAGACAAAAATCAGGCCCTCAAGATTTATCAAGCAACTTGCACATGTAAAATTATAGGAGAATCAAATAAATATTGAGATATAAGTGCTGTAAGATCTTGGTATTTAGAAGGCCTTTAAATACATTACGGCCTTTAATTCCCCTTCTACACAAGTGGGTTCAATATTTCAACAGAGATTTTAAAAGTGAGAGTACACACACTTTTAAAGGTTAAATAATGGAAGAACTAAGCAATGGTATAGGTCTTTAAACATTTGATGTATCTGCTTTTATAGGGGTATATAGGGAGGAAAGAAGAAACTATGTTTTTGTTTTTTTTTAAAGGCAGCATAGATATCAAGTGTTATATGTACTTATTATAGATAATACCTAAATTTCTGCATGTCCACCTTCTTTTATTCCCTGAGCACAATCATTTTATACTGCACTGGAGAGCCTTAAAACAATGTAAATCATTACTTATTTGTCAGAAAATTCAATACCCTTTTCCCCTTCAAGTTTATATTAAGTTTTCTGAAGAAAGTCATGTCAATACTCTGACAGATTATGAATCCCAATAGCTGCCTTATAGATTAGCAATTATTCTTGCATATAACTACTCTATATGTGTGATGGGATAACTTTACGATCATCGTCTAGTGTATGTCAATGAATATTTCATTTCTGGTGTCTCCTTAATTGGTTGTATATTACCCAGTCAATTCTCCTCACTCTGTGACATGGTCTTAAAGATTTTTGTCCTGATAGTCATGCATTTTCCTTTCTCTTTAGATCCATGCTTTTCTAAGTAGTTTTTTCTCTATCTAAGAGGGCTTTTGAACCCTTTGAAATTAATAATATACTTTTGAATAATTGTTCTCTGTCTCTCGAATATGTTTTTTGACTTACTCATTCTTTTTCATTTTCACAGTGTTGCTTTTCACAGTGTTGATTTTTCAGTGTTGCTCTTGTTCATAGAGGCTCAGAAACAAACAGGAAAGCTCTGTAACTAGTGCCTCTGAAAGGTAAAGAAGGCTTAAAGAAATGTGTCTTTGGGATGGTGCCTGTGGCTCAATGAGTAGGGTATAAGCCCCATATACCAAGGGTGGCAGGTTCAAACCTGGCCCCAGCCGAACTGTAACAAAAATAGCCAGGTATTGTGGCCGGCACCTATAGTCCCAGCTACTTTGTAAGCTGAGGCAAGAGAATCACCTAAGCCCAAGAGCTGGAGGTTGCTGTGAGCTGTGATGCCACAGCACTCTACCGAAGATGACAGAGTGAGATTTACTCTGACTCTAAAAAAAATGAAAAAAAATAAAAAAGGAAAAGCAATGTGCCGTCATTTTCTTTGCCTTGAATGAACAACTTTCATGGCACATGTTGCTAGAGTGATCCCTGGAGGATATATTGCATAGTCTGTTTGATATATTCCACAGTCTTTCTGCCAGGAGTAAGAGCACGCAGGGGTCTGTTATGAAACTCAGAAATTATGAGCTAATACCTTCAGTTGGGTTATCTCTCTTCTTACCATGCCCTTACCTTGATCTTGAACTGTACGTGTATTTCTCTTTTCTTTCCAAATGACTCAGAGATTCCTCCTGAAGCTCATTCATACTGTATTAACCCAGCATTTCAACCCTATAAAAAGAAACTTTTAAGATTCAAACTTTTAAATTCATGATCATGATATAGTTAATAAACACAATACAGAGGACAGTAATATTAGTAATACTAATAACTAATATTTGGCTCCTAATGCAGCCAGGTCCAAACACTTTAAATTATCTCATTTAATCATTATAATAACTCTTTGAGGTACATAATGTTATTAAACCATTTACCTATTTAACAACTGAGGTTCAGAGAAGTTAAACAATTTTCTCAGAAAATATTGCTAGGAGATTTGGGAGGATGAATAAGAAATCTCAGAAGTAGGAGTTTTGCTAGACCTTCTAAGGCTTATAAATGACTCCAAAAAAAAGATTGCTGAGTTCATTGCCTCTTGGAGTGCATCATAGGGAAGACCAATTATTTATCGTGTATCAAGTGTTTCTAGATGGTTTGCGGCCGTCTGGCGGAGAGGTGAGAAGTAGGTAAGCTTGGTTTGATGCTCCTTGCTTTTTTTTTTCTGCTGGATCAACGTTCCTGTCTCCTGGCACCTACCTCTACCCTCCTTTCCTTTTCCGTTTCAACACTGAATCCTTGCATTAGATTCTACACCTTTTGTTCTCAAATGCCTGTTCAATGCAGTTCATGTCATATGTTTTACTTAGAAACTATAATAATTCTCTGAGATATTTTCATGTTAAAAATAGCATCTGAAAGACTGGAACACATTCCAATCCAAACAAACTAAACCTTGGATGTAATGACAGAGACATATAACATGAGGGAATAGAACTCTCACCCAGGCATACTATGTAATTACAACTTGTCGATAACTGCCGAGTCCAATCTTTCACTAAACACCTCCAGTGAGTGCCTATCACATGCTATAAACTAAATAGGCCTGCGTGCTTTCTGCCTTTGTGGGGGTTAAAGTCATTCAGGGTGGCTAGACCATTCAAAGCACAGAGACTTTAAAAGTTGAAGAATATCAGGACATAGAGAAAGAAAAAACAAAAACCTACATGCTTTTCATTCATGCTTGGAACACAAAGTAGAAAAGATAGTAAGAGACAGGGTGAGACAAAGGGAATAAT